>JABSTT010002061.1:0-68387 GCA_013339685.2 Hyalomma asiaticum
AGGACCGTAGTGTTAAAGAGCAATACACTTTCAAAACTGGTCCCTTATTCTACGGCATTGGTAATGTTGTACATAACTACGGGGGGGGAGGCGCGGGGGCTTCAGCTAGAAATAGGGCCGTTACGAAAAGTACCTGGCAAAGTTAATGGGCTATATTACTGTCATATGACGGCCTTTTTTTACAGTGTTAGCCAGCGCCTAGCTAATGCCTAGCCTGTTGAAATTTCAGAGATTCATTAAGGAAATGAAATGTAACAATGAGGAAACAGGTGCTTGAAAATTGTTGTGTCGCCTGTCACCGTAAAAGCAAAACGTGCTCAGTTCATGGCCTTGAGATTTCGACGCACGTAGTCCTTGGAGCCCGCAGTCTCGAAGCCCATGATTGTTTGGTATGGTGCACGCGGTGCGGTTTTCGAAAACTCGCACTCAATGCGCCAGTTCGGAAAGTGTTTGCGCTAGTTGAAACATTCCGCAATATTTTCCATTGTTATGGTACTGACCGGGTGGCACTGCTATTCTTGGCACCTGTTTTTCGATTATTTTGCCTATACTGGGACACAACGTCAAAAAACAGCAGTTGCAATAAGGGCAGATAGACCATGCACGTCGGTGTTACTCCGCCGACCAATCGCAGAAGCAGACGAAATCGTCGTCGTGCGACCTTTTCAAGATGGCGCCACGCACTTGTGGAGAGTCTGCTGTTCTTGAGTCCTTGCATTGGTATATAACCCATGATGTGCTCGAGAAGCATGGGCAAAAATATATGGAGTCTCAGCGTTTCCATCTGAAAAAGGCCGCGGTACAGTTCATTTCGCTTCTGACCCCCGTTTTACGCGTGAAATCTGAATCTAAAAACTCCGGTGGTGGCGCCTGTGGCGTGCCGGGTTCATGTACTTATGCACGCTTATTGCCATTCTTGCATTGTTTTGGTAACTTGAAAAGTTCAAAGAAGGAACTATTTGAAGCTTCGCGGAGGATACAGTGGTTTGTGGTTTAAAGGGCGTGGGAGGGGCTTCACTGCAGACACGAGTTGTATCCGACTGTAGTGCTCCTAAGGAAGGAGCTCGGCCATAACATTTTGGACTCATGTTTATCATCAAATTAACTGGCAGGCATCTAAACCCAAAAAATACCTCAGAGATCCGTTAATACATCACTGTGATGGCTTCTTTAGAGCTTCAGTTTCATTTCCACGATGACGTGATGTGTAGCAGCGCAGTGTCGTCACAGCGATTGAAAAGTTTGACATTTTGACGCTCGTTCCGGTTTGCTTGGTTGCCTGAGCACAGCTCCTACGCTATTACTCATTGCGAGGGCTGATGTAGCATCAGTCCTCACAATGCTATGGTGGCCTTGGGTTTTTTTTTTATCTAGGTGTACAAAATATAATAAGCAAAAGAAAAGAATGCAACTTAAATAGGGTGCTTGATTTTTCTTGACCTCTTGAGAAAAGCACTGTCTGTGTCACAGAGAAAATCTTGGAACTTGGCAGATATATCTGTTGCTCTCAATAAGACACACTAACAGCCATGAAAAGTGTGAAAACCATTTGCCTATCAACTGGCTTATGTAAGAATTAGTCACAGTGATGTAGCTAAGCTTCGGGTCATTGTGAACTGTAGCCTCTCACATCAGTGAAATAATAAAAGTGGCATGAACTTATGATGAGCAAACTCTTAAATGTCATTATCCCGGTTATGAAAGAACAAGGATAGGAATTTGTACAATCATATATGCCCTTCACCTGCATGAGACATGATAAGGAACGGCCCTGCTTTTTTCTAGAATGAAGCACCAGACGGACAAATGAGTCTGGAGCCAATATCACACAGGCAGGGGTCGCAGCGCCACTGTTGATCATGCTCAAAGGTACCTATTTTAATTAAAACAGACTCTTACTACAGTGATGCGATTTACTGTTTGTATCAACATGTTTGGCTAGTAATAATGCATTTATGCAATGCTACATGAATGCTTGGAGACGCATTGTCATACTGTGCCATGCACATATAAACAGAAGTGATTTTTTTTTACAACCAAACCTGATGCACAAGAAATTTCGCTAAACCACTGTCATGATTTCTGCAGGCTCCACAAGCTGTTATGACTGACAACTCTGCAGCAGAGAAAGGCGCCCTGTGTGCCACATGGCCTGAAAGTAAGCAGCTGCTTTGCCACTTCCCTGTGGCGCAAGCTGAGTGGCACTGGCTTCAGGCATCCCACAACAATGTAAGCCAAAATGAGAGGAGGGAGCTCATGACAGCATTTCAGAAGGTAACTTCTAGGGTTGTATTCTGTGCATCACCAGAGTGCGTTGGTGATGAGTTTCTGTGTAGTGTGCAATGCTTCATGAGCATATGGATGCAAAAATTTGTCTAATGCATACCTAACCTTTACTTATCATTTTCAATAACCGTGGAGGTGACTGTTTTCACTTGACATAACAGGCCACTCTACATACCACAGCATCATAACCTGAGTGGGAAGTCGGTTTCAACGCACATCACACATTGTATGTGTGCAGGCTGTTTTGCGCAAATAAGAAAGAAATTTAAATTATGGATGTGTGCTTGTGGAAATTGATATTTGTTTATTGTGGTGCAAACCACCTGACATTGTTTTTTACTTATTATTCCCATGTGCATCGACAGCAATATAACAGATTTTATAACTAATACATCAAGCCAACTCTTAATTCCAAAATTTAAGAAATGCTACAGAAATATAAAGAATGTAAAAGCTTATATGTAAATTTCTTTAATCAGAAATGTTATGGTGATCAAAATGTGCCATAATATAAAGTATGCCATGCTAACTTTAGCTCTGGTATTACTTATACGTGTGTATTGAGGGATTACTTATGCTTCCAACAGGTAGTCGTTTCTCCGCATGAATTCTCCTCACCTCTCACTTCACAAGTACTCTAACATTTACTAACTGCCACTGCCTTCCAGTTGATTTTCTACATGTTATTCTTGGTAACTCAAGCTTCAGAAAAGAGAACACTGCCACCAGCGGCCCTATATCAATCTTCTCACCTACACTGTCATTGAATACTGGGCTGGGACACAATTCTGACTGGTTCAATTGGTCTGTGAACATCTAATCCAATGCTGTGTGCCTATCCCAGCATGCAAGTCAGCCTCACCTAGTGTTGAAAATGAAACAGCTATATACATACACTTACATTATAAGAAAATGCATAAAATTATTTTTCAACTGAAGATTTGTAGCTTTAATCTATTGTGATATTTATTGCACACGTGTGTCAATTTTTGAACCACTTTGTGGTGCATGTTTGGTAAAGTGCTGATAACAGAACAACTAGGTGAGACGGGCAGGACAAGCACTTCTCTAATCTGTCTTGCCTTTTTGTTCCGTCATTTGTGCTTCACTTTACCTGTTAAACTACTGTGTATGTGTCACTTCAATGTATTTTCGTGGCCAGCACTGCTTCTGCTAAAACCAGAGAGGTATTCCATTGGGCTTGTTTCTACATATTGCAGAAAGCTAGCTGCAGCCTTTAGACAAAATTTATTGGGTATTTAGTGGGTGTCCAATTATATAGTTATACATATTCACAAGCAGGGTGAAACAGCTGTGAACTCAGTTTTGTTTAACCTTCAATCTCATAATTGTTTACATTTGTCGAAGAAGTTGTTGTGCAAATTATGAAATAAGTTGCAATTCTGTGCTCTTCCTGCAGGGTTTAACTAGTACTTGCACAATATCTTAGTAATATATGAGGGCTTTCTAGCACAAATGCAATTACTTTAGCAATTCCGAGTGATACTACAATTCTTTTCTCTAGACTTCTTGTGTACGATTTTGGACTACAAAGTAAGACATAAAGCTGATATAGTAGGCTTAAGGACCACGAAACAATAAATTCATTATTTTTATAGCTGAAGCTTTGTATAAAAATCTCAAAGCTGACATACACACACACATGCATATACGCAGAGCCAATGAACAAACTAAACATTGAGACAGCTATGTAATGTTGAATTCATTTTTGCTTTGGTTTTCCAGTGAAGTATGTACCTACATTTTCTTTGCCACACTGAATGCCCAAATTGTATCATTTAACTGCAGGTGTACAAGAAAATGCATTTTATGATGTCCTTTGCAGGTCATGTACGCTTCATCTATGGGTGAGCTTGGTGCAGCTGTTGAGCAACTGCAATCTATGCCAAACAAGGAATATGTACAGCGTATTGAAAAATTCCTACAGCGGAAGGCTGAATGGGTGCTCCTGTTTCGTTCAGAGCTTATAACTCGGGGTCACAATACAAATAATTTTGCAGAAGCCTCAATACGCATTCTCAAAGATGTAGTGCTTCATACGCGGAAAGCCTATAATGCAGTAGCACTTGTGGACCTTGTTGTGGAAGTCTGGGAAGCATATTTCAAGTTGAGGCTGCTGGATCATGCATATAACCGTGTGCCAGCCCACGAACTACTTTATCATAAGCTCCTGGACAAGATGCCGCAGGATGCAGCTAAAAGCATCAAGCCTCTTGGAAGCAATCGATATGAGGTGCCAAGTGCGCAGCTGGATGGAGGCAAGGTTTATGAAGTGTGCCAGGACTTCGGAACCTGCACCTGCCCCACTGGCCAGCATGGTGCCTTTTGCCAACACCAGGCACTGGTCCACTATGCATATGGAGGGAACTTTCCTAATGCGCCAGCTGTCACCACCAAAGTTCGGCACCAACTTGGATTACTGGCACTCGGGAAGCAATGCCCAGAATAAAGTTTTTTCAGGGACTTTCGCGATGCCTTGCCTGAGCAGCCATGTAGTAGCAGCATGTCTGACGAGCAGGGCACGCTTGTGGCAACAGAGGAGCCACTGCCACTGCTGCCTACGGACATCGAGCCAGAGACTGTTGTCCCATCAACTAGCAGCAATCACCGTGAGGTGCGACTCAAGTTTGTCTATAGTTTACTAGTAGTGAACCTTGCCAACTAATGAGATATGTAACAATCAAGCCCCTGAATAGAAAGTGCTTACCAAGAATGCACTAAGCATTTTAGGGATTAGTAAACTGAACTGCAACTTTCAAATTTCTAATATGTCAGCTGAAAAAAGCCTAGCCACTCTGATCAGCTGCTTGCATTTTGTCACAATGGTGCCTCCAGCACAATGATGTATTTGGGGACAGATCCTTGAAATATCAATTAAAAATACTCCCCATTAGAATTATTTTACTAGAAGTGTGCAGTCGTGAGTCTACCTTGCTCAAGAATTATACACTGCTGCAAAGGTTTCTAATTATTTATTTATTTATTCCAAATTCCTTACAGGCCCATTGACGGGCATTGAGTAAGGGGGACATCCACATTTACAAGAGAGAAAAATACGCAAAAGCTAATCAAATAACAAAAAAGAAAGGAAAAAAATCACAGCATATCCACGGAATGAATGATGATAAGTGGGCGAAGCTCGAGAGGGGGAGATCATCGGTAAAACTGTAACTCTTCCCCGTGAAAGTTCGTCCATTACATCATTAAGAAAGACGTAAGACTGTGTGCGTATATACAAATCAGCTTTTATTTTGTTCTTTTATCGTATCCCGTACGAGCGCCAAGATCCTGCCGCTCGTACGGCAGCATCTTGGCGACGTCGACGCGCAGCCTGACGAGACGCTTCGGCCTCTCTTTCACGTACGGCAGGATCCTGTCGGCGAGCGCGTGCTGCCGCCGCCCTGCGCGCCCTCTGCTCCGCAGCCTTGTCAACAACCACCTCCTCCATCCGGTGACTCGTTGCGAATGAGGAAGTGCATCACGAGCAAGTGCCTTTTATAGTGTCAGTCACGTGCGACTGACGTCATGATGACGTCACTCGCCACTCACTCGTCACTCACTCGCCCACCTGCGAGTGAGTCATCGAACTAGGCGGTCACGTACGAGCTAGGAGGGACAGACCCACGGCTTTAGGAGCTTCGCCCCTAAAAAATAAAAGAATCAAGACAAGTATCAAACAGTAAGGTGTAACGTTATTAAATGCTAAAGCACACAAAATCAGGTTATTGCGGGAAGCTTCATGATTAGCAATAGATACAGTGTGATCAGGAAGACCGTCCCAATGTGGAATGGCTCTAGGTAGTGGTGATCAGTTAAATGCCTGTGTGTGACCATGAATGCGCATGAAACTACGTGCATTGTGAATGTGTCGAGATGTGCAAGCGGCAAACAGTGAAATTTGTTACTATAAATGTACCTGTGAAATAGTAAACATAATACAGCAATGACACGGCATTCTTCTAGTGACTAAGCGCAAGCTCTTGTTTTATTAGAGAAATGCTTGAATGATAGTCGTAGTTGCCAGGGATGAATTTCTGGATTACAGATATTATCAGATTATACTTAAGCAGGCAGTGGAGCAGGTGTGGAAAAACAGAACCAAACGTAGTCCTAAAAGTCATGGTCTGTTGTCAGTGGGCCTTTGGTGACATACCCTACACGAAATTTGTTTTTCTAGGATGCTGCAGAAATCCTGAGAATCCAGGAGGTGCAGTGGTGTTACCACTCTGTAGCTGCCAACAATGCAAGCTATGTGACTGCTCTTCAGCAGGTGCTGCAAGAACTAGAGATGGTTAACAAAGAACCACAAATCATTGCCACTTACTTTGCTATGAAGGCAGCATGCAAGAGTGCCAGGAGGTGTGGCCGTGCCATCAAGGTGCAGCCAACAAGCATTGCGAGGCATCGCACTGGTGTAACGTGAGGCTTGGGCAGAGTACCTGCAAGTCGCCCTTCTCAGAGATCAGCCATCAAAAAAACAAAGCGGGCCCATGCCCTGCATCTGAGTGTGAAAGATGGAGTGCCTCATGCAAAATCGCATGGAGCAGGGCACTAGATGCAAATTAAGCCACACTTCTCATACACGTGGTGATCATTTAAGCATTACAGTATGGCAACATTGAAAAACACACTTCCAGTGCCCAAAGGGTCCATCGTGGTAGCAGTGCACAGCCATGTTAGCTTTGAAACAGCCACATTGGCAATGTCTGGCACTTAACATGCGGTAGTGAATGCCGTTATCTCATAACACCTCAGCGGGCAGCATGTACATATGTTTTGTGGTGCATTTAAACAGTAATTTCTCCTACATGGCTCATCGAAGCATTGAACGCTCCCACCAGTGCCACATGGCACTTGCCATTTACGTGCTGGTCTAAGTGCTTACTTTAGTTAGGTGCAATGTGATGTTAATCTACAACATCTTAATCAACATTTTAAGATAATATAAACAAAACCTAGAGGATCTGGATTTATTGGATGTTTATAAACGACGGCAGAATTGGTGCTGCAGACAAAATAGGTGTACACAATGGACATTGCGGTGTCTGCCTCATTTTATACACATGCTATTCTCTTCTGACTGTTCATTCACTAGTGTTCGCCGTGGATGCTACAAATAGCAGGCACATGTTAGTGACCAAAGCATGGGCAACTTTTGGACAGTGGGTAAAGTGCAAGTGCTAGCGCGAATCACACGGGCCTTGTAATGTCAGTTTTGCACCTCTACTAAGCAGCTGAGCATTGCCTTGCAGTGGTCACTGTACTAAGATGACAGTGTTATCTGTCACCTTGGCACAGCTTTGTGAAAAGCAAATGGTAATAATATTAATTTCAGGGGTTTTACACACCAGAATCATGGTATGATTTTAATAAATGCTGTAGTGCAGGGCTCCAGAGTTTTATACCACATAGGGTTCTTTAATGTGCACTGGCATCGGACAGCACATGAGCCTCCAGCATTTTATTGCCATTGAAATGCATCCGCCATGGCTGCAATGTGATCCCACAGCCTTTAGGACAGCAGTCAAGTGCCATAGCCAGTAGACCACCACGGCAGCAGAAATGCAAGTGCTCCAAAATGACAAGTGCTGCTGCATATGCCAAACCTCTAGTTCTGTTTTACAGCACGAAGTTACACCATGTAGTCATGATGTGATTTTGCATTGCATGTAGTGGAATTGATTAATCAACTGTGCTTTCATCCATGCACAGTGCACGCTGGAAATAGTACAAAAAATAGTATAAATAAAGTTCATCTTAACAAAGCCAGGACGTACCTCTGCACATGCTGTTTTCTTAGTCAGTGACCAAGTGTCTGGCGGCTTGAAGCAAAGCATGATCTGTTGTGATTATCCTTACTACATGCATTTTCATGTAATCTATAGAACCATATCTTTTACCTGCGAAGACACAGAAAGCTCAAGCTTGATTACCATCTGCTGTTTGTAAGCAGACTGAAGTCGCCCACTGTTTGCAGCAATAATGTAGACAAAAATATTTTACGGTGTAATGTGCCAGATTATGAAGTGTACTATAGTGGAGGGCCGCAGGTTATTTTTACCTCCTGGAGTTCTTTTACATGCATTAAAAAGCAGAAAGGCATTATATAATGCATTTCGCTTCCATCTAAACACAGCTACCGGAGCTGGGATTTGGTCCCATGGCCTTGTCTTCAGCAGCAGTATGAGCTGCAGCAATGGCTGAATGCTAATGTCTGAAAACACACAACAAAATTTTCTATACACCATCTCAGTTACATTATTGCGATAATAAATGCAGCAGCACGTCATTTCCTTTTGGCAAAAGCAACAAAACTGCTGTTAAAAACCAAAGGATTATAGTGCCGCAAAAGCCATAAGTGGGCGCCGGAAGTGAGCTTTTTGTTGGGCCTTTGCTGTGATGTCATGCTGGAGTTACCTAGCCACCATCTATGCAGTACCTTGTGTTTGTAAATTCATTGTGTGTTGTTTGTGTCACTGAAGTATACCTGCGTTCATTGAGTGCTTAGACTACAATTTTGATGAGAGAAGAGGTATTGAACGTGAGCATAACTGTGTTCCTTTTGCTGCACCTGTTCTGTTTCCTGCACTCTTAAGCAGCACATTACCATTTGTCTTCCTAACATTACCATGCTCCTTTGGTTCTCAGTCGTTCCTTAATGGGAAGCCGGGTTACGCGTTGCACATGGAGTAGACTCACGTTCATTCAAACTTGAGGGGACCACAGAAGTTTGTTTGAATTATCAGATAAAAGCAGAAGTTTTGCTTGGTGCAGCGTACCAGGCAAAGCAAAGATGGCTAGTTGTCATGTGCATTCTTGCTGCCTCACTGCTTTCTTTTTCTTTTTTTTTCTCCTAGTAGTTTTGAATACTTGATTGGCTTTATTGCTTACTGTTGAAAAATAATTATGTCAGCATGAATGTTCAGCTAAAAGGACCCAAAGCAGACAACATTTCTTTAAGGGACCCCTCACCACGTCTGGGCATTTAGAGCCGGAAAACACATTGCGTCCATTGAGCACTCACGATCATGCCTGTCAAGAACCACATGGCTATGTGCCGCGGAAGGCACTTAAATTTCATACTGAACACCAGTTGCTCTCTTCTCCCAAGCATCACAGGGCAGGTGGAGAGCATGATTCTCCGCACCACCACTCCTCGACGTGTTGCCAGAAAATGCCTCTGCATAACTAAAAAAATGTGACGTGTGATGCTTGTCAAGAGTGTACATGGGCAACCTGAACAACAAACTGCCCATTCATGAGGTGGTGCTCCGGTAGCTTGGTTCTCGGAGGGGCCTGCCAGCTTCGAGCACAATAGGACTCGCTTCACCATTTATTTTGTTGCTTCACCCCGAGGCATCAGCACATGGCAAGAGTTTCGTACTGGTAGTGACCCTAGCCTCCTGAAATACTTGTTCCCTTGTTCTGTGCCATTTGAAACCATTTTACCTCTGCTAATAATGGAACTCGAATAATTCTTGTGGAAGAACACTCCCTATTGGGCATTTAGAACCTCCAGTGTATAACAGAAATTTGCCATTGTGCCTGGTGTGGGGTCTCTTAAGGATAAGCAAAAAGTATGAATTAACAGGAATGGTGCAGGTTTAATTAGGCAGCTTTTAAGTACTGCATGGAAAACTTAGCAGGCCAGTCAAAAGTTGGAGGTTTGTTTCAAGTACCCGAAGGTTTGAATTATCAGTTTGAATTATTGAGTCTACGTATTTACGTATCAGTATGAAATTTATTAAATGAGGATGCACAAAAGTTCATTTTTGCAAGAGATACCTTTATGAATGCATTGTTTTGCAGCAAGCCTGTAATCTCAACATGTAGCACAGCTTGCATTACAATGAAATTGAAGCACATGCTCCCTGATGGTCTGGTTCATTGTCAGCAACTCAAGCATGACTAAATGGTGACAAACTGGTGCATTATAGAAAAAGAACGGCAGTCTTCAAATCTTGATCTGCATATGAGCCATGACAATTTCCACCACTATTTCAATAAACATCTCTCTTGCCTGGGCTAATGTGTGTATGCACGGATAATATATATATATATATATATATATATATAGTCATTTCATTGAATCAGAGGTGGTCTTTAGCTGCAGTGAGTGCATACAACAGGTCCTGGTTGTGGGAAATGGCCGCAGCACAGTGTTTGCGCGACACACTGAGTGGTAGAAGTGTTCTTGATGAAATGTAACATTATGCCTGTGGTTTAGGCAAGAGCAGACTTTCAATCAAATGGGCATATTCCGTTTTGCTGGTGTTTTTGAGTATGTTACAGATGTGTGCAGTTACTGAGTGTGTGGTTGAAGGAATGTGTTTGCAATTTCTTGCAGAAGAGAAACTTGCTCTGGCAAGTATATCAAGTGCTTGTACTTTTATGTAAGCAATATTTAGATATGGGCATGTCAAAACAAAAATTTTAATTTTGTTTTAATAAAATGCAGTTTTAAATTTGGTGTTAAATACTGATAGTAGTTGTCAAAGAAAACCAATGTTGTGAGTAAAAAAGGCTAGGTAAGCAAGGCAAGGCTTGCCTTGCACCCTGTCTTTTCCTTGTACAGTACCTTTGCAAATTTACCCTAGTGCGTCACTAATGATTGCATCAAAGTGAGTCTTGAAGGCCAAATATTTCAGTCCTACAAGACACAGATAGGCAGATCAATGTGACACAAGCTGTGACATGCCACAGCGTTGCAGCAGCTGTAGGTATGAGGTCCTTATCAAGTTGTCTTACATGCAAGCACTGTATAAAAGTAACTAGGAAGCTCACTGAAGTTGTCACCCATCTACACACCTGTTATTTTCTGCTGTGTGATATAGGTATCACGTAAAGCTGTTTTGAACCTGATAATTGATGTGCATGCAATAGCCTTTCTCTTGCAGCAGGTATCTGCATCACTTGTTCATCAAAAAAGAAGTTTTGAAATGATACATCAATTCTCAAAGTAGCCTTGTTACGTGTGACAGTTGTGTTTCATATGCTGTTTTGTGTATCGCTCATGTCATATGCCCACACTGCAGATGAAGTTGTTGCATAATGTGCTTCTTTGTAATCTTTTTTTTTCCTGGGGTTTATTATTCAAGATATGGTGTGAGAAATTCAAGACAGTATTCGCTACCAGGGTGTTGGTAAATCCGTTGGTGCATTTGAGCATTAAGGATGTGAAGGGCACCTTTGTGCTTCAACAGCTTTTACATGAAACTAAAGGGCCCTAAGCTACATAGGGTCCCAAACCGTGCATATATGAATGCACGCCTTATTTTCAGGGAAAGTGACTTTTCGACAGCACAGCAATAAGTCCTGCCGATCCCATGCACTGTGGGAATTGGTGTCATGAAAAGCAGTCGACGAGGAAATTGCTTATGACGAACTGTTTGGCATTAGACCAAGAGTTACAAGTGGGATCAAGGTATTTGTGTGAGGTGCATGAGTACCCACTCATGAGTATGCCTAACATGGGCTAACCAAAAATGTCAACAGCATCGTGGCAACTGAATGGCAGCTCGTGGTATGACTTAATATTGGCACAGACATCCCTTTGTTAAGGAAAAATACAGTACACAGTGCACTGTTATGCTGCCATAATCGTCGTTCGTTGAGGTATTCCTACAGGATCAATTAAAGGTGCACAAACTCATACCGTATGGTAGCGGTACATATGTATTGCTATAGAAGTGCTTATCACAATTAGCATTGCACCATCGTTACAACAGGCGGTGCAACAGGCCTATTTACTATATGCACTGTGTGGCAGAAGCTGCTATAGCTTAGTGGCAGCATGCTTGCTTGGCACATTGAAGGCACATGTTCGATGCCCCCTACCACTTTGTGGGTTGCATGTGTGTGTGTGTGCACTTGTTATGTCTCCATTTCAATCGCAAGCTATGACAGACTGCATTCCGTAGCTCTTTGCCGCCATCCTATGTCAACTGCTAACAAAAAAATCTGGACTGATCCTGGAGGCAGCGCACCATGTGAGGTGCCAGAAAACTTAAATTGCCGCTCAAAGTTGCGGGTTCACTCCCTGCAGCCATGGTGTTTTATATGTCAATGTCCTGCAGCCGCAGTATTTCGTATGTCTATTTCAGTTTGTTCACGACTGAGATAGGCTCTATAAAATTCAAACACCTGCAGCGCATACCCGCAAACTGTGGCCTGAGCACTATAGGTGAGAGGCTAGTAATTGCAGTATTGTTCATTGTGACGTACGTGATGTGTATATCATGTTAGTGATGTAAAAATCAGTAATACATGTTTATCATACATTTAATCCCCACCTCATAAATATTGGTGTACAACAAGTGAACGAGACAACCAGGAGAGTACAAAGATGAAGGTGGCTGGATAGACAGATTGATAGAAAGATAGATATACAGATGGGTATGGTCTAAGTGGCTCAAGTTTGCCAAGAAGCGTTTTGTATTTAACAAGGCAGGATCACATAGTGTCTTACATTAGTCAAGCCTGGAGGGCAGACAACACCTTGAAGGCAAAAACAAGATTCCAGAAGGAAAAACTAGGCCCGAATGAAGTTTTACTGAAGTTTTACTGAACCCGTTAGTACAGTGTTCTAGAATATTATAGTGCGCTCACAGAGCGGTGGAGGGTGTCCCACATCGTGTCGCCGCCGAAAGGTGGCGCTGTTCGCAGCATAACCATTTCAATTGGAAGAAGGCGGAGGAAATGAGTCCCAAACGAACAGCCACAGGATTAGATGGGGTTAGCATTACTGGAATAAATGAGCTCGGAAGAAACAGCAAAGAAGCCCTATTAAAAGCAGTTGAAAAAAGCTTAAAGGACAGGCGAATACCGGACAGTTGGCGTCAAAGTAGGATGAAGTTCATTTATAAGAGCAAGGGAGAGAAAAATAACATTCGCTCATATAGACCACTGACCATTACATCAGTACTCTACAGGTTGGCGATGCAGGCAATCAAATTGAAAATGCAGATATGGACAGAGCTTAATGGCACTTTTGGCGAACTCCAAAATGGATTTCGAGTTGACAGGAGGTTAGATGATAACCTTTTTGCGCTTACGCAGTGTATCGAAATAGCCAGAAAAGAGAACAGACCTTTACATTTGGCATTTTTTTATATTAAAGGTGCGTACGACAATGTGAATCAGAATATTTTATGGGACATAATGAAAGAGGCTGGTATATGGGATGACTGCATAGAGCTCTTAAAGGAAATATACACTGGAAATACAGTATGTGTGGAATGGGAAGGTATGGCGAGTAATGGTAGAATGGAGGTCGTCGATATAGGTAAAGGGTTGAGGCAGGGATGCCCGCTGTCCCCACTATTATTCATGCTTTACGTGAGGAGAATGGAGAAAGCATTGGAAATCAGCAATATTGGTTTTAAGCTGTCGTACAGACAGGCAGGTATAGTGATAGAACAAAAGCGCCCCGGGTTGTTTTATGCAGACGATATTGTGCTATTCGCAGACAGTCGAACAGATTTGCAGGGTCTGGTTAGTATATGTGGCCGGGAAAGTGAAGATTTAGGGCTAAAATTTAGTGTGACAAAATGCGGCTGGACGATATTCAACGACAGCAACGATCAGACCATATCAATACAGGGCGAGGAGATACCCAGAGTACGAGAGTACAAATACCTCGGGATATGGATAAATGATGGGAATAGATACGTGGAAGTACAAGAAAAAGCTATGATAGTTAAAGGAAAGAAGAACTCCGCAATAATGAAGCATAGAGCGCTGTGGGGTTACAACAGGTACGAGGTAATTCGAGGTTTGTGGAAGGGTGTAATGGTGCCCGCACTTACATTCGGAAACTCAGTGGTGTGCATGAGGTCAGAGGTACAATCAGGGCTGGACGTGAATCAGAGGACGGTCGGACGTTTCGCACTGGGCGCCCATGAGATGACCACAAATGAGGCTGTTAAGGGGGATATGGGATGGTCTTACTTTGAGGGAAGGGAAGCTCAGAGTAAAATTAGGCACGAACAGAGATCAAGGAATATGAAAGAAAGTAGATGGGCAGCGAAAGTATTCAGGTATTTGTATAGGAAGAACGTTGATTCACAATGGAGGAAGAGAACTAGGAAGCTTACCAGTAAGTATACATCCAGTAACGAAACGGATGGGACGAAAAAGAGCGTTAAGAGCATGGTCAGAGCGGCGGAGAACTCGGATTGGATAGCAAGAATGGAGAAGAAACCGGCATTGAACAACTACCGAAAAGGGAAAGACGAAATCAAGAGAGAAAAGTTTTACGATAATTCAAAGGGAAGCGCTTTACTGTTTGAGGCAAGGTCCGGTTGCCTGAGAACCCGAAGCTACAGAGCGAAATTCAATAAAGAAGGGGACACATGTACGTGCTGTGGAAAAGCTAGGGAAACGACAGATCATATTTTGATTGAATGTACAGATGTCCACCCAGGTGTAGCTGTGGACACTACCCTACAGGAGGCCATGGGTTTCAGGAGTAACAGGGCAAAGCTGAACATGCCGGCGATAGAGATAAGTAAAAGGCGCTTGGAGCATTGGTGGCGCAAAAGTATGGAGCAAACAAAAGCGCAAGGTAGTTCGGGTAAGATTGTTACATCACAGCGGAACGATAATAGATAAAATAAGTAGACGAGGAGAAAAATTAGTTGTGAAAATATGTGTGATTCGGGAAAAGAATTGTTTGTGGAGGAAACAGAAATAAAGCTAGAGCTTGGTGGCCCGGCTACCGCCCCGTTATAAAGGGGACGCTCCTAATATCCATCCATCCGCCCTGCAGACCTGCTTTCCGGCGCGTCGCGGTAATGCGGTTATCGTGCGTTGCTGCTTGACCCGCAAGTAGCATTCAAGCTGTGCAACACATGAAAGATTTTTAAATGCAGCTTCGCTTTGTGTGTGACATAGATTACTATCACTGTGGCTATTTTTTACGTAGGGTTTCCGATGTTTTCTACGCGTCACGGACGAGCGATCTTTGCAGTCACCCAGCGCGCACGAGTTTGAAACGAACACCCAAGTATTTTCTGTCCAGTTATATTAGCGGTCTCCTGCTTACTGCAGCGGCCTTGACGATCGCGCTGGGCTCTATACGGGCCGCTCTGAAGTTAAATAATGCTTCGTGTTTTGTTATTTAATTGCGCATATCAGACGGCTCTAATGGGACAGTGAGTTATACTAAAGCAAACGTTTGAAAGTCACCTAGGCACCACTATTTCACGATTTGAAGTGGTCATGTATTAGACTTTATTTAATTAGATACTGAAAAACCCAGAGGGCATTTGGTGGGTATTATACAATTGGAAGATACGAATGCACACAGACACCATCGAAATCAACTCAGCAATAAAACACTATGTCAAACATCTGTGTATAAATCAATAGAACATTATAAATAATGACTGCATCAACACTACAAAAGAAATATGAACAAAAGTAGCACAGTTTGAATACAAATAAGAGTTGCCTGTTTCTGAGGAAATCGTACACTACATGAAGAATTTGATTATATGCACATGCACACACCGCGAAGAGTGCAAGGCGGCATGTTCAAAAAATGAATTCAAGTGTCTTGCACACTCTCCTCACGAAGTTTTAGCTATCTTTCGGTGCATTGATATCTTCCTTTTCTCATGTGTCTCGAAGTTGACTGCCTTTGCGAAGAAGTGTAGTCGCGTCGTAATATAAAAACTCACTACATTTTTAGTGAGTTCAGCTGCATGTTCACTGCAACCAATTTTGTGTGCACACTTGGTCTTCACTAAGCTCAGCACATCCAAGACAATATGAGCATGCAATTTTCTCTTCCTGAAGCATGCAATGAAAATGTCCTCTAGCATCTTCACAAAAGAAAAAGGCGTGCCACGTGGGTACAGAAGCCCTCCTCTGACCTTGTGCAGTATCAGTGCAGCAAGCCCAGGGTTTTCAGCTCCTAGCTGATGCCACGTACAGTCAGGTCATCCATGCAAGTTCGGCACTTTGTCTTCATAATGCACTTTCGTGCGACACACCTCGCCACGTAGTTTATTCGAGAGCCGCTTCTCTCAATGCTTTCATGATGGTCAGCTTCACACAGCGCCACTTCGGCGCGAGGTAAATTGCCTGAATAACTCAATGCATCCACCCGATCCCACAATTAAGTTGTTGCTGGGAAAGCAGCTAGAGCTAGTCGCTTTAGTATCTAGCAAAGCACTCACCGCACATGGGTCTATATTCCTATATATCTTACAGTTTTAACTAGATTATAAAATTTCAAGCAGTTCATTGTAATAAGAAACTGTGTGGGAGTCGAGTGGTCGTTGCAACCCGAGGCTTGTCGGTCAATTCTGAACAAGTTCTCGATAAAGTCCTGACTAAGTCGAGCTGTCATGATGTAGTACGTATACCCTAAATTCTGAAGCTACGAAAGAAGCTCGAGGGTGCTTGAGATCGTGACACGCAGGCCACTCGCTGTTCATTCGCTCAAGAACCCTCCAGATCCACCGGCATGCTGCTCCCAAGTAGCGAAGCTTTCTAAGAATCCCGAGAAACCTGCAGCTGACGATGAGCTGGGTCTCAGGGCTCCTCTGGGGAACCGAAATATCATGACACAGATAAGCTGGTTGATCCTCCTGTCAAAAAGTCAAGTGACACATTATTGTTTGTTTATTAGTACCTCAAAGGTCCCGAGGGACATTACATGAGGGGTGGGCAAGAGAACATCATAGATAAAACAAAGAGCAAAAAAAAAGCAAAACAGCACCAACAATAACAAAAAGAATAAAAAGCAGCAGTAGTTCACATTTGCAAGGATAAAATATGGCTTTTTACGGCAGTTTGAAATTGGGCAAACTCAGATGACATGGCGATGTGGGCGGGAAGGTCGTTCCAGTCTTGCGCTGTCTGAAGGAAAAATGACTTCTGGAAGGTCTTTGTTTTAGAGCGGTCTTTGATTATGAGCTTAAGTGCCTCCAAAGATATGTGGTGTAACATTAAACTATATATTACGACTGTGGCCAGTTCGGCACACAGGTGCGTAGCAGTAATTTCGACGCCGGCTCTGCATTTTAACTCAAAGTGTTATGAATACAACATAAAGCACACGGGCATACTGCTACAAACACAGATGGATAACACGCGCCAGTGCGTCATGGTACGGCGTCGTACGGTAACGCTCCGCAAACTGCGACTCGACAGCTGCGCAAGGGAACCGAGGGAACATTGCAGGTGATACGGGCGACAGCGCCCCTGGCGGTCGCCGGAGCAGGCGACACTCGAGGGGCCAGGGCGGCGCGGCGCAGGGATACGGCAGTGAGCACACTGCCCAATTCTAGAACACTGTACCGTGAGTTTAGCCACGTTGTTTTTGGTCGTTACTCAAAGTCATGGAGACAATCTGTGCTTACTAAGAGCGAGTCTCCTCAACATACTTCCAACATTAACACACTACGAACATTAAGTAAACATCACGTCCTACGATTGCACAAGTGTTAATGAAATGCTATATAACACACGACAATTAAGGCATCTTTTCCTTACTCGCGTAGCCGTCCAAAACTGTTTAGGAGTCGCCTGATTGTGCATGCCTACAACGCATGAACAGTTCATATATTGGTTTGAAATGGTCGAGTGTGTATTTGCATGTGTGATGTCCCTGCGGTGTCTTATTAGTGTGTAATCCGTGATCATAAATGCAGCTAAAATCAAATGCTGTCACTCACAGTGCGATTGCAAATCACACGCATGCATCCTCCATTTTTGCTCTATACAAAAATGGTGTCGCCCATGAGCTCACTCAGTGCCAGTGGTATAGGTCGTTTACACCCTTAAGGGAGTTAAAATTTTATAGTGTATATTAAGCCTCATACGTCTAGGTTATTAGAACAATAGTATTATGTTTTCCTGTAAGTCTTGTACAAGCTATTAGTCTAATACTAATAAATTCAATTGGTGTCAATAACCTCATAGGCTATTAGTTTTTCTATTAGAATTTTTGCCAGGGCTGCGTCGGTGCAGACACCCGCGCAATCCGCGAAGGCAGTCCGGCGTAGTCTTTCCGTGCTTGCGTCGCCGTCCCAACCTGTGCTTGAACTATACTACATGTTCATTACACTAGATGTTCATTACAGCGTAGGCAAAACGTAGAATATGTTTTTTCACCATGCCCGGAGGGTGGTTCAGGACCCCTTTAAAGACCGGCTATACACGGTCCCTTTCATCGCGACCACCAGCAGCAGAGCAACAGTACGACGCACTCGACAATTTATCAAGCGTGACAAGGCACAGCGCGAGAATGAGGGAGACGCTTAACGTCTCCATTGCCTCCTATACTAAAAAAGGGGAATGACGTCACCCAGGGCACTCTCGAACCAAGCGCGCGGAGCGACACAGTAGCATTCAAAGAACTCAAAGTGGGTTCGGGTGCTTCAGTTTGTGACGTATGCCTAAATCTCTTCGCCACCAACTACCATCGGCTTTTCTTACTGCTGTAGGTCGTGAACCCTCCTGCTCAATGGATTTTATCCTCCCCTACAGACATGGCGTTACTGAAGTGACACCTGATTCCGAAGCAACTACCTATGTCGAACTAAGAGCCACCCGTTTTTGCCAATGGCGCCAGAAATCTCGCC
Organism: Hyalomma asiaticum; assembly: GCA_013339685.2. Lineage (NCBI taxonomy): Eukaryota > Metazoa > Arthropoda > Arachnida > Ixodida > Ixodidae > Hyalomma > Hyalomma asiaticum. The sequence continues at coordinate 18,903 of JABSTT010002061.1, forward strand.
ATGACGCCTCTGCATCTAATGCCCACTATACTACGGGGATGCTGGCTTGGTTCTGGGTCCCATGGAACACTCGCGCACTTTCCACCAAGGTTCTCGCACACTACCATGGCCCCTACCGTGTTGTCGCAAAGACATCTCCTGTGAACTATGTCGTCGAGCCACTTGAACCATCTTCCGAAGATCGCTGTCGAGAACGTGAAACGGTTCATGTGGTGCGGCTCAAACCATAGCACTAAACTCTTTTTCGCGCCATACCCCTAGATCGCAAGGTTGGATGCTTTCTGTGCGAGCAGTGAATGTGGCAAAGCATATCAGCACCAGCTCTGTGTCAGCGTAGAATACGTTGACGCTTGTGTGGTGCGCACTCCGTGGTGTGTTCTACATGAGTAGGCATATTATATAATGATTATCGTTAGCTTATTCTAGCTCCTCTACCGGACAAAGACCAGTCCCAATGATCTCGAATTTGACTGATCGAAAGCGCGCGGTTCCCGGGAGCTCTTGGCAGCACGCGCTTGTGGCCGCCTGCTCTCTCCGAGCCTTGTCTCGGTCGCGTGCGGTCGCGACCGCTGCATTTTTTCTATCCTCCGAAGCTTTGTTTTCGTTCATCCCGCACGTTTAGGCTCGGAGGTGTTCGTGCTTCCTTTGTCAGTGCGCTGCTTGTCTAGTGCGCTGCTTGTCTTCGATGCTACGCACACGACAACGTCAGGATAAGCTGCGCAACTCCAGCGCTGTTCCACCTTGTCCTGTATAACCCCGAGATAGTTGATGGTTGATTAGTTATTGTAGGCGAGTTAATCATCTTGTCGGCTCGAACGCGCGACTGCTATGACTCGAAAGGAAGACCTTTACAACTCCAACCCCCATCGAGAGATTATTGCGGTATATAAGATGCGTTCAGGTGCGGTAAGACGGGCGAATTAAACTAAAATGTGAATACACCCTTTATGCACTAGTTCAATTTTCACAGGGAAGCTGTTTAAGCTGTTGGCGAAACTGGGAAGTCAGCAAACAACTATGCTAAGGTTTGCAATATTAGCATACCCTTGCCAAGCTATAGTAAATACAACTATAGTTTCCTAAGCTTAGTTACATAAGGCCTGATTAAACTGTCTAGTTCAATGAAGCCTAATTAATACTGATTAGGTGAAGCCTGTAGTTCAGACAGGACTAACCCAACCAAGCCCAATTGAACTAATCAAACCTTAATTAGGCTATGACAAATCATCATTACGTAATTAAAGATGAGAAAATTATTTCTAAGTAATTAAGATATAAAACTAATAAATAAAGTCAATTACAATAACGCAAATTAAGCGAAGCCTAATCAAGCTGACATAAACAAGTGTAGTATAGGTAAGCTTAAATTAATTAGATCGAGTTTAATTAAGGCAAGGCGAAATATTCCAAGGTTAAATAGGCTAGGCCTAATACAGGAAAACCTCATTAAGCTGAAATAATCATGACACGACTAATTAAGTTAACACAAATAAAAGACACGTGCATTAGGCAAAAAGGAGCATGCGCCTCCGTTTGTGACATGCGTAAATAATGTGGTGTATCGCTTCCCATTTTCATGCGGGAAAGTATACATTGGACACTCTGGAAGATGCCTTAACAATCAGGGGCCGAATTCACAAAACTTCTCTTTCGTAAGTGCTTTTTGCCATTGGTCAGCGGGCTTCTGTAATGATATGTCCAGCATCAGGATGGGCTGAAATTTTCTCTTACCAGCATTCTTGTCGTAAGTTGTTTTTGTGAATACGGGCCCAGATTACTAGAGCATCAGCAAAATTAAACGGTATTGGGGTGTTCGTTGCAGTGAATGTGGTTGCAAACCTTTGTTCAAACAGTGTTGTGTGTTGAACAAAAATGCAAATACATGTACGCGAGAAATTGTTGAAGCCGCCTTGATAGCAAAGGCCGGTAACAGCTGCGTAAGCTGCCCCTCTTTGGCGTTAACTTCATTCGAGTTAGCATTTCTGGATGCTGCAGGCTTCTACGTGTGATGACTGGGCATTCGAAACACGGGTCTACAAATACTGTTGTTTCTGATAATAAATATACAGTTGAAAGTTAGCGCTTGTCCTGTTGCTGTCTTTCTCGTCCTTGTCTGCTAGCGCTCTGTCACCATTTCTTGCAAGAAACCGACTAGCCCAAAGAGTCACATTGTCTAGCTGCTAAGCCACCTAGCCGCTAAGCAATCATGGCGGGTAACTAATTTATGAAAGTTGGCATCCATCTTTTTTACGTTCATCTCGGTGTAACAGGCAAGCGATGCGCGCCTCATTGACGTGGCGATGTATGCCCATTTGATAGTCATAGTGATGCTGTGGCTACAGGCGGTGTTAGCCTGGCAGACCTGGCCGGCAATTGCTCCGCCCGAGCGTCTCTGTCTATGTCGCATTGGCACCACGTGTCACTCAATCCTCTCTCTTGGAGAAATGCTACAAGCAGAGCTGACATCTTCTTGCTAACCGACCGTGTACCTTCCGGATATATAATTTGTTCAGTGCTCCCATGTGGAAACCCTCTTTTTTGCATGTTGTCCATGAGGGCTTTTCTCCCAGTGCAAAAGTGCTTGCAGGACCAGATGTAGTGGTCAGTGTTTCCCAGTTCATTGCACTCCGTGCACAATGGCGAAGCAGCGTCCCTAACTTTAAAAGACCATGCGTGAGTGCATGCTGACCCCGTTCTCACTCGGTACAGTAGAGTTGATACGCTGCGGCTAAGTCCTTTTGTCACACAAGGCTGGAGTGGTGGCTTCCACAAACAACGGAAATTTCATAATGCTCTGGTAATGTTTGTGGAACAACGATTACTCGGGCCTCTATTACAAAAAAAAAACTAAAAAATTGAGCGATGCCGACACCTCGCATCACACATTACGTTAATCCACGCTGCGACGGCCTAAGTGACCAAATACTCAACTCCGGAGCCACCCGAACCCTGAGAGCACTTCTACCTTGCCAACCATTATTCGTTGCGCATCTAATAACAATTCGCTCAAAAGAGATATTAACAGTCAGTAAATCAGACATATATGTACAAAATTAACATGAAAAAAAGGTGGCCACCTCGGGCATATCACGGAGCATTTGCAAACTTTGGGACGTGGGCAAAATGTCCAAAAACAATGCCGCCGCAGTTTTGCAGGGCACACGTCGCGGTGCATAGCAAGCCAAAGCAAACGAAGCCACGGCCGCAATGGCCGCTAGTCGCGAGCGCATCCAGCGTGCGTTGCGCAGTTGTGATATCCTTATGGTTAAAGCCAAGAGGCTATTGTGTGCGCAATTTAATTAATGCTGAACTAGTGCTAAATAGTGTGACCTCCGGCAGAATTTTAACTTCAGGCCAACACATGACAACTGTGTTCAACCCCGACAACACGGATTTTTGGAGTCATTGTGCGGGATGATCTACACTGCTTTCCTCTGCTACGATGCAGTCATTTCAGGCAATTAGTTCTCCTACGTTTTGAGTGCGAGCTGTTCCAAATAGTACTCCGAACGTCGAGCTATTTTGACACGCGTCGCTGGCTTCAGTGTTGACGCCATGGATTATAGCAGTGCGCTGTACAAGGCAATGTGCGTGTGTTCGAAATGCTTGCATCTTTGCTGCGACTTGTTTTTTTAGACAAAGGAAGACACTGCCGTGCAAAACTTGTGCCTTGAACGGCGTCAGTGACTATGAAGTGGATGCGCAGAGCATAGATAACAGCAGCAAAAAGCTCTCTGGGCCAAAAGAACGATGAAGTGGCATTGGCCTTACTGGCAAATGATATTTTGTTTTTGCCTCTTCAGACTAGCGCAAGTTTTTTTAGCCATAGAGAGGTCAGGGAAAGAATTCGATAGATATCGGAGTTCAGAACCATGAGCTAGTGATCAGAATCTAAAATTGTGTCATGCACGATTGGCACTGTATGGCTAATTTTCCCTTTCGTAAACGTTACTCCCCCTTGCGGGTTTCTACAGAACTCATTTGCCACTATAAATTTCATGTTCCAAGAGTTTTCATGCGCGTTAAATGCGTGCATCTTCGAAGGCATGCTTCATTTGAACTTGATCGTTCATATTAGAATGCAGGCGATTAAAGCCACTTTTCCTCCTATAACTGTCAGTGATGTGACATGCACAGTCTGTCTATGCATCTGCTCATCTTGTGCTGCATTCACCAGTTCGCAGCTTGCCACAATCATATTATTTATAGAAATCGGTTAATGTAGCACAAACTAGTATGTGATGGTAATTTTAAACTGCTTAGAACTACTGCTTCTCTTCACCTGTGCATATGCAATCCTGCTTAAAGGTCCCCAATCCTCGTCGGAACGTATCCTTTATTACGCTTGCATATTGCACCCCTGCCCAATCAAACCGCCTGTTGTGTTCTGTTATTCCTGCTTCAAAACAAGGACATATGAAATCTTCATGGCCCTGCTATACCGAGAACGAAACGACGGGAAGTGAACGAATAGCGCCATTTCGATGCCGTCTGTGCCAAACAAATGACCACTACATCACTTGCTCGTCGTATGCTACCAAGCTTAAGGCCACTAAGAGAGCCCGCCAACGCCAGCCTCGGCGCCCAGTGGGAACCTCTGAGTGCGCATCGAAGGAACAGGTATCTGTATACATGCGTTTTGCTGCTATAGCCTCTCTAGATCATGATGCTACCAATGGAACAACCACAACATGGACACAAGATTGTGCTACTCCTGCATATAGTGCAGCGGTAAAATCTCAAGTGCACGACCATGTCGTGTATCCTCATTGATAGAAGACACTCCACTCACCACAGAAAATGGAGACCAAGATCGACGCTCGCCTCCCTTCAACGACAAATGCACCGCCTCAAGCAAAGATGTACTCTGCTGCAGCATTAAGTTCTATATACGCCTATGTCCCTCCTGCGAAGGTCAAAGCTTATGTGCGATCCACTAATTATCATACCCGAGTTGACGTTTCGAGGTGTACTTTATTGCTGAAAGTCGCGGCCGTGTTAGTTCGTCTCATTTTGTTCTATTTATTTATATTTATTTATATAACATTGCTGACCTTAATGTGTGTCCAAGCAGGAGGGGCATAAAACATGAATACATACGCACTTGTAAGCATAGAAATAAACAAAATTTAAAGCATTGCATATATGTATATAAATATACACACATCTACATATACCTACGTACGCACATATATGAAGTAATGAGAAAAAAAGGAAGGCGAATGAAAACTACGACTAAGTAAGCGAAAATTAAGAATGCACTGAATATGAAACACAGTAACCTCAAAAGGAGTGGCCATGTCGATACAATTAAGTACTTCTATGAGCAATAGAATCTATACTATATTACTTGTGATAATCGCAGATGGTTTCAATGTCATCGTGAACGCATAGAAACAAATTTTAAACAGGTTCGTTTTGGTGTTGTATGTAGTAAAAGAAACATTATGACGATGCCGTGTTTCACGTGCTGTAAGAGGCTTTGCATATCCTTTGGGTTGAGCGACAAACAGTTGTTTTGAAGTCAAAAAAGAAATTTTAGCCTCTGTATTTTTCTATGAAGTATCCAGTGTTTGAACATTATGTTACTTCTTTATCATTATATTGGTTCAGTAACATCTCAATAACGTTCAATATTGTTCATTATTATCATGTTGGTTCAACAACGTCTCTTCGTCTTCAAGCAGCAGATGTCAGTTTATCGTACGGCGCCCGTCACTACAGCGTTCATGCGGCTCAGATGTCTCTCGACTGGTTGGCGCATTTTACGGTGGCAGCATCCTGGGTGCCCATTATGGTAGCAGGCGATTGCAACGCGACTCATACCACATATGGTTATGGTTATTCTACGCGCGTTGTACGTGTGTACTAGGTATATTTATTTATCGACGGAAACTTTACGGTTCTGAATGAGGTGTCAGTTCCTACGCGTCGACATGACCACCCTCGTTCTCTACCGCATTCTCCGGACTTATTTTGGTGCATGGCTAGGGAACGTGACTGTCTCTTGCTCGTGTCAATCCCACTACTGGGGTAGCGACCACCGCCACTTCACCTTGGTTTACATTCAAGGAAAGCTGGCCACCTTCACCGGCTTTGACGAGCGGTAGACAGGGATTCCTACAGGGAGGTGACAGAAATCTCTTATCTCTCGCTTTCTGTCGGACCCATCACCTTGTCTAAGTGGGGAACTAGTTAAAGCAACATGCAAGCCGTGGGTGGATAAATCGCGGCCCCTCCAGATTTACAGCTTCTCCGTCTTTGGGCGTCGCGCCGCCAAGCAGAAGTTGCATGAGAACGCGATCCCGCCTCAACTTCCATTTGTTTGGAGGCTTAACGCCTTGAAGTAACAGCTCAGCGCCATGAACGCCGCTTAGAACGCGGCCACGCGGTAAACTGGTGCTCCTCGTACGGACCTCCGGCGTCTAATGCCTCTCTTTGGCACACCTTCCGAGCAACGGAACGTGGTCGGCGCTCTCCGGGAACAGCTACAAGCACGTTGTGAGCCTCTGGCCAGTCATCTGCATCGTTCACCAGAATCGTGGCCGTACTTTATTTCCTCTGTTGGATATCACATCACCTCCATTTTATACTCAAGACTGCTTCCCAACTATTGCAGAAACGCCTCCCACGCTCGCTGATATCAAAGGCATACAAGCCGACTTCACCATGGGGAAATTCTTAGCAGCAATACTTACCTAAACCAGGCAAGGCACCAGCACCAGATGAGATACCTTATAACTTTACAAAAGCACGGAAGGCAAGGTTCTCGATGTATTGTTAGAAGCCATAAACACTGCCTGGTTAACAGGTCCCATTCCTGATTGTCGGCGGCATGCAGAAATGGTGGCCATTTCAAACCTGACAGAGCTCAAGACACTATCAGTCACATGCGCCCGATAGCCCTCGCCTCAATGCTTAGGTAGCTGACAGAACGCGTGCTCACGACACATGTTTTATGGTGGCTGGAGCACAACTCTTGGTATCATCCTGGCTAAATCGGGTTCAGCCTCAATCTTGGAAATGAGGACGAGCTTGCATACATGTGCATGGTTCTTATAGGAGGCCGCTTCAGATGTATTCGCACCATCCTCGCTTTGGGCATTCGCAAAGCATACGACCATGTGAACCACGATGCCACCGTTGAAATTCAACACTGTGTCAAATTCCCGAGTCAAATATGTGCATTCATCATAGCCCCGCCACGGTAGTCTAGTGGCTATGGTACTCGGCTGCAGATCCGAGGGTCGCGGGATCGAATCCCGGCCGCGGCGGCTGCATTTCGATGGAGGCGAAATGTTGAGGCCCGTGTGCTGTGCGATGTCAGTGCACGTTAAAGAACCCCAGGTGGTCTAAATTTCCGGGGACCTCCACTACGGCGTCTCTCATAATCAGAGCTGGTTTTGGGACGTTAAACCACACGAATCAATCAAGCATTCATCATAGCATTTCTTCAAGCTCGTACCGCCTCCGTTCGCCTAGCTGGCCAACCAGTAGGAAAATTTGTCTCAAATTGACATGTTCCACAAAGATCCGTGCTAGCAAAGGGTCCTTTTAAAAACGCTCTCCTCCCACTAGCTTGCAAGTTGGTGATGATACCCCGCGCAAAATACATCATGTGTCCAGATGGCATAACAGGTTAGCCAGTTTATCCAGATATTCGCCTCCAAGAGGAAGCGCTTCAAGAGGCCCTCAATGCACTCACAACAGGTCCACTCATATACGCCCCGCCACGGTGGTCCAGTGGCTAAGGTACTCGGCTGCTGATCCGAGGGTCGCGGGATCAAATCCCGGCCGCGGCGGCTGCATTTCGATGGAGGCGAAATGTTGAGGCCCGTGTGCTGTGCGATGTCAGTGCACGCTAAAGAACCCCAGGTGGTCGAAATTTCCGGAGCCCTCCACTACGGCGTCTCTCATAATCAGAACTGGTTTTGGGACGTTAAACCCCACAAATCAATCCACTCATATAGGCTTGAAACTTCTAAAGAATAAAAAAAGCATACGTGTCACTGGCAAAAAAGTATTGGCGTCATCTATTCGCATGCCGAACTTTGCAGCTGATTTTGGATCAGCAGCCACTTCATGGAGCCTGAACCCTCCATGTGTATGGCCTAGACATTTCCGCCTGAGGATCTGCTGGACCTCGGCTCAAAATTCCGAAAGGGCAGGCTGTATAGACACTACATTTGATACAGCAGATTGCAAAAAAAAAATCTACTGGTGCAAGCACCCACATGGCTTGCCTTCACTTCCGAGCTATAGTGCAACAAAAACTCGTATACAGCGTCCACTTTCATCACCTCGATGTGTCCGAATGGGCTTGCCTGGACGCCATTAACCACAAAGCTATGCGTGCCATCACTGCAGTGTCACTTATAACGCCCATCCCTATGCTGCTGGCCGAGTCCCAGATAAACACCATCGACGAGCTGGTGCATCAGCGCCGTTTTGCAGGTCGCCTGTTTTGCAGGTCACCTGCTTGGTAACTATTCTGGCTAGGTACATGGGATTTAAAGGAAATACAAAATCCGGCTTCCGCGACAGCCACTATCGTCCCATGAAACAAGCGACAACTGAGTAACAACAAACGTCCTGGTTGCTTTACAGTCCTGTTCCTCGCTAAGCGAATGCTCAAGTCCCGCGCCTTCGTCATGCCGATGATCAAGACGATACCACCGTTGTGGCACACAGTCAAGGCATTGTTCATGGCGCCAGAGCTCTTATGCGCCCGCCAATACCTGAAGCATATTAGACACGCTCGGGCATCGCAAATCCCACACCGCCAACCTATCTCGCCAAAGTTGCCGCTATATGTGACGGCCTCGGCACAATGCTTCCGTCGCCCCGCCAGCGTGGTCTAGTGACTATGGTTCTCGGCTGCTGATCCGAGGGTCGCGGGATCGAATGCCAGCTGCGGCGGCTGCATTTTGATGGAGGCAAAATCGTCATCCATGACGATCAAGAGCAAGAAAAGGCTGTCGACCTTGACCGGAACAGCCGATAGTCCCTGTCCGTCGGTCTATTTATATTTTTTCGCTATTACATGTGAATTGTACAATAAACTAGCTGCTGTTGCCATGTCATGCGTGATGGGTGGCTCGTTTCTTTCCTCTGCTAAAAATGTGAGGGCCAACTGTGCATAAAAAGCGTGTGCGCCTTCTGTGTACTGCTGCAAACGACAAGTACGACGGCAGGTCCCACCGCTGACTAAACTGCTTACGCGAGCTTCACTACGTTTTCACGTGGTGCAGTGGTTGCGCGCTGGGTTGGAAATACCAAGGTGCCTTGTTTGATTTCTGGCCTCGGAGGTTTCTTTTTAGGGGCGAAGCTCCTCTTAGTCTAACCTTGTCCTGCATCAAGCGTAACCGGCAGTATCTCCCTCGGCGCGTGCCTCCCGGTGCGCGAGCTCTCTCACTCTTCCATCTGCTGTCTTGTGAGAGAGAGAGAGAGTCAGAGAGAGCGAAAGGCGCGCGTTGACTATGGAAACGCTCTTTCTTAGATGAACGCTCTACCAGCTCGCAAAGAAGGAGAACGCGCCCTCACGCGCGAGACAACGTTGGCGCAGGCGGCGTCTCCTAGCGAGTTTCTTGATTGAGAAATACCGACTGCTCGCGTTGGAGAACCGTTCACCGGCCACCCATATATATATATATATATATATATATATATATATATATATATATATATGCGCACTGGATCTTGACTTGCAATGAAGTGCCGGTGGGAGATTTCACTTGTGCATAGTTCAACCATAAGGATTCGTAGCGTGCGCGTTAACTAAATTAATCCGGAACTCGGCTCGATCTACGATGAACCTCCCGAGCTTCGCCCACTCATCATCATTCACTCCGTGGATATGCTGTAATCTTTTGTTATAATGCGCCCTCTCGCTTTTTTATATTTATATATTATTTAGCATGCATGGCAGGGAAGCAGCACGTTTTTCTACTATAAAGCGGTTCTGCTTGCCATTAACCCGCGCCTCCCAGTATCCCGTCGCACGCCAGCGTGCTAGTATGCAGCGTCACACTGGGCGCAATACCACGCATGGCGCTGGGTTTCGCAATAAGGGTAGCACACCAATTTTTGTGTAGGTCCCATTAACGAAACGGCCAGGAGAACACCAAGACCATGGCATGTAAATCATGCCGCTCATGACTTGCATGCCACGACTTTAATGTTATGACTTGTCATTTATGCTCGCCATGCAGTCATGTTGTAGAACACCAATTTTCGCATACATCCTATTAACGAAAGGTCCAGGAGAGCACGAAGACCGTGGCATGTGAATCATGCCACTCATGACATGATTGTTGTGATTTTCATGCTACGACCTGTCATTTAAGTTCGTCATGCAGTCATATTGTAGCACACCAATTTTCCTGTGCATCTCATTAACCAAACGACCAGGAGAGCACCAGGACAGTGTCGTGTAAATCATGCCGCTCATAACATGCTCTCCTGATTTCACGTTATGACCTCTCATTTATGTTCCTCATGCAGTCATGCTGTAGCACACCAATGTTCGTGTACATCCCATTAACGGAACTGCCAGGAGAGAACCAAGACCGTGGCATGTAAATCATGCCGCTTATGGCATGAATATCATGAATTTAATGTTATGACTTGTCATTTATCTTCGTCATGTAACCATGTTGTGGCATACCAGTTTTCGTATACATCCCATTAACGAAGCGGCCAGGGGACCACAAAGTCGTGGGCGCATAGATAGATAGATAGATAGATAGATAGATAGATAGATAGATAGATAGATAGATAGATAGATAGATAGATAGATAGATAGAAGTCGCCGAAGTTCGCTAAGAAATGCTTCCCATATAAGACGCGGTTTCGATCCCGTCCGCTGCGGTCGCATTTTCGATGGGAGCGAAAATGCCCGAGGCCCATGTACTGTCCGTTGTCAATGCTCGTTAAAGAACCCCACGTGGGACAGAATTTCCGGACCCTCCGCTACAACGTTTATCTTCTGCCTATCTCTTTTAGTCCCTTCCCTCACGCACGCTTGGCCGTGCTCCCGGCATGGGCTGCAGAAATTAGCGTCCTTTCCTTAACAAACCACATTCATTACCCGCCTTGGAGAGAGAGTAGGGGGCACCGCGGCCGCTGCAGCGCTCACACGGCAGGCACTGAAACCACGATCACCATCACCTTTATCAAACGATTCATTGTAGTGAAAATGCGCTACCGTTTTTCTAGGTCATTATCATCATTATCATCCAACTGAAGAGCGCGGGATCGCGCGCGCCCGCTTTCCGCTCGTGTCGAGGAAACGCCATCGGTGGTAGGTCGCACGAGACTCTTTTCGACCCAACCGAGCTGTGAACTGCCGAAAGGACGTTCCAGGAGCAGAAGTGCGTGCCTTGTCATCAACGCCACAGTCCACTTGCCACAGCGAGGTGGTTCGCGTGTCTGCAGAACTCGCCAAACGGAGTCCACTGAGTGAGTCTTGGTGTTTCCTTGGTCCACCCTCACAAAGCGTGAGTCCCTCGAACCTTTTCTTACCGCCACGTCATTCATTTATTACCAAGGCTTATACTGACGTTCGAAGCGCATCAATACTGTAAGCATCAACCTTTTTACGTACTACTCTGCTGCCAATTTGTATTAGCAGTTCAATAGTTTTCTTTTTCTTTGATTACATACTTTTATAAATATATGTGGTTTTCGTGTACCGCAGACATGGCTGTTTCGTAGGCTGCCTTAATTTCTATCTCCGTTGCCACGGAAACCTCCTTTTTTGCTTGTAATGGGATCGGTATGACATGACTTCACATTACGATTTCTTATTAGAATGACAGCAAAAAAACTAATGAACTATTACTACAAAAAGAAAAATATGCTTCTGATGGTTTTACTGCACTGCTGGTACTAGTAACATCCCTGAAGTGCCGTTGTTCACGAATGTACCCTGTCATATAAATTTTCTTTGCTGGCGTCGCTCTAGTTTTCTGCCACCAGTATTCTAACCGTCTCTTATTTCAATCGCGGCTATGTTCAGCTTCCCGTTGTTCCCCTAAAACTCAAGGCTTCATGCAGGGTGGTGCCCAAACGTACACCTGGGTGGATATTTCCGCATTCAGTCAGAACATGCTCCGTCGTTTCCCTATCTTCCTCAGAGCATGTGCATTTTTCTTCTTCTTTACTGAATTTCGCTTTATAAATACGCGTTCTAAGGCAGCCCGATCTCGCTTCAAACAATAAAGCACTTCCTCTTGAATCATCATTAAATGCCTCCCTCTTTATTTCGTTTTTGCCCTCTCTGTAGTTATTCAGAGTCGTTTCTTTTTTTCCATCGCTGCCCTCCAGTAAATCTTCTCCGCCTCTCTGATTTTTCCCTTTACGCTCTTTGTTGTCAGTTCTCTTAGAGCCGCATATTTACTGGTGAGCCTCCTAGTTCTCCTTCTCCGCTGCGTATCAACGCTCTTTCTATATATAAATAGCGGAACACCTTCACTGCCCACCTACTCTCTTTCATATTCCTTAGCCTCTCTTCAAACCTTATCTTGCTCTGTGCTTCCCTTGCCTCAAAGCTCACCCATCCCATATCGCCCTTTAGAGCCTCGTTTGTCGATTTCTCGTGAGCGCCCAACGCGAGGCATCCCACAGTTCTTTGATTCACATCCATTCCTGATTGTATCTCTGGCCTCATGGACACCGCTGAGTTCCCTAATGTAAGCCCCGGTACCATAACTCCTTTCCACAGACCCCTAAGCACCTCGTACCTATTGTATCCCCATAACGCTTTGTGCTTCATTATTGCTGCGTTCCTCTTTCCCTTTGCATTCCAAGGCTTTTTCGTGTACCTCCATTATCTATCACCCTCATTTACCCATACCCCAAGGTACTTGTATTCGCTTACTCTCGGTATTTCTTGGCCCTGTATGGGTACCGCCTGGTCGTTGGGACCATTGAATACCATCAATACGCATTTTGTTACACTAAATCCTAGTCCTAGAGCCTCGCCTTCCTTTCCGCATATATTCACCAGCCGTTGTATATTATCTCGACTGTCCAAGAATGAGACAATATCGTCAGCATAAAATAAACCCGGAAGCACCTGCTCAATCATCTCTCCGCCCTGTTTGTGTGACAGATTAAAACCAGTGTTGCTATCTCCTAGCGCTTTTTCCATTCTAACCATGTACAGCATGAATAACAGCGGCGACAAAGGACACCCCTGTCTCAGCCCCTTGCTAATGTCAACGTTAACGTTCTCTATGCTACTGATTCCTTCCCATTCTATGTAACTCTCCGCTGACGGGAGCGCCTCTCGCGGCGGCGCGCCCATCGTTGGGGTGATAGAAGCTCCGGTCCCAGGGCTGGTGGTTTTAGAGCGAAGTTATTCGCGTTTTCCCGCAGTTTTTTTTTCTTTTAAACGTCGTCGTACCACGGCTCGGTGTCCAGTTTGTTGTGTTCTAGGCCGCAAGAATACTTACAGTAGATCACCAGGTACGAAGATTTATAGCCGCCCAGAAAGCGCAACGCGGAAGGAGAAGCGTGGTCGCTTGCGCGCGCGTTCCGTCGACGCTCTCTCCTTAGCAGACATGCGGTGATAGTTTGCAACGTGACGGGCTGTGTCCAGAAAATAAAAGAAAAGAAACTGTCGTGCAGTAGCAGCACTATGGTTCCGGACAGGGGGATCCCACGGCATTCTGTGTGGGGTACGTGAAAGGTGGGTTGTGGATGAGAGGGAGTTGGTGCGCGCGTTCCGGCTACTATCAGACGACATGTGTTGTCAATTTGCAACGGTTCGCGCTGTTTTTAACGAGCTGCTTGCGTGGGAGATGGATACCAGGCCGCGACACGCATATCCGTCTGGGCTAAGGCGCTCCGTACTTATCGTTCGCGGCCCGCGCTGCTGCTGCTCTTTTCCTCATTTTTTTTTTCCTGGGGCCCTGTCAAGCAATAGGTGGATAGCAAAATCTCGGTTGTCGCAAGGAATTGTGGGTTACTCCGCAGTCTGCTACAACGTCCGGCTCGAGGCTTCGCGCCGCCGCCGCATGCCGCCGTCGTTTCGTGGTTGGGAGTCGCGATTCTCCGTTCACGTATGCCCTTGACGTTTGATTCACGACGCAGCTTTGGTAAAAAAGCTCAATGCAAGCATCGCTCGACAGTTCCGAAAGTACATGTGAGCTGTCAATGCTTCGTAACCCTCCAGGACTGTGTCTGTGTGGTCGGTATGTCCCCAAGGAGTCACGTCGAGTAGTCATAGAACGCTTACGATTAACTAGGCTAGGTTCGGGCAACAAATGTAGCCTCTAATACATTGCAAGTCAACCACAGACGTGGATGACTTGTTCTTGCAACGATCGCGATCTCGACAACGCCGATCGCGAAACGTGGTTATGTGATCGGCGAATGCCAACCTGAATGGGCAATCGGTTTTGTAACTTGCGCTCGCTGACACACGTGGTTGCAATATGACACTTGGCGAAGGATTTCGAGTGCTAGACGTACCGCAATCGCAGTTATCACTATGCGCGGCAGTTGTACTTTGCGCATATTTCGTTTCAGAGGCTGTACCGAGGTTCCGTAACATCACAGAGCGCGCGTTGTCGTCCGCTGCTGTCCCCTATTTTGCCGCCTCGCGTTTTTTCTCGAGAGATAGGTGCTTCGTATCACTACACAGAGTAGGCACTTATTGCTTTGAGTACATTAAAAACGCAAGAATAAAGTTGACCTCACCTCTCTTCCCTCTTTCGTGCAGCCTCACCATTTTTTCCATCGTACCGAAATAAAGACGGCACATAATCGATGTGCTGAGGATCCTTGCTGGGCGCACCTGTTTGTATGCAATTGATAGTTAACTAAGTTATTGGCACTAGAAATTAAATGACTCAAGTTGGTTGCCAAGACATATGCCTGTGACGAAATGGTCTTCGCATATTCTGGCTCCTACATTCGGAACCCAGAGCTCGCCTCTCACGGTTGCTCGTTTGAGGGCAACTGCCCATTTATACTTGCACGCTTCATTCCCAGGACAACTATTTTCTTTCCTTTCACGGAAGAATTCGCGCATCCTAATGCCGAGCAGCAAACCATAATAACTTCACAGAAGCGTGTTTTCTCTGCGAGCATCGGAGTCGTGCAGCAAGAACCGGCATACAAGGCCGAACGAAGGAACCGGGCAGCTAAGCGTCGAACCGGAAGTCGGGTGCAGACGAAAACGCCATTTTGCTATCCACGAATGGTTCGGTCTTTCCTTTCGTTGGTACTCCGAACAGAACAAGGACCGCCGCCAATCTACTGGAATGCCTCTTGCAAAAAAAATTAAAAAGAAGAAAAGCTCGTCAAAAACGGACTACACTGTAAACCAGTTTACCCCCTTAAAGGTGTTTTACAGTGTCTATAACTAACACCCTTCCACCCTAGCGAAAAGGCATTTTGACGCACCGAAACACCTTTTTAATGGGGGGTTTCCCATTTTCAAAACACCCTTATTACCGAAGGGTGTTGATGCAGTAGAACACCCTTAGCGAAGGGTGCCAGGCAAGCTATTACACCCTTTGCCTAGCAGCCATGCATTCCCGTGCTGCTCTTTATATATAGTATTTATATAATCAGTTCTTTAAAAGTGGTCCCAAGGAAACCTCTACGCGGCCTTCCTACTGGGGCTATAATCAATCAGTATTACAGCACACAGCAGCAAGTATTCACATGCTGCATCATGTACTGCTGCTCAGACCAGACATATTGAACAGGGATGCGGTTTTATTTGTTTATTAGCACCAATACCATCTGCAACACATATCATGTTGGAACGAACATTTCACATACTTGTCCATCACAGTATATAGCTGCACTCTGAGTGGCACTAAATAATTGTGGACGCACCTTCGCTTTAAAATATATACTCAATTAACAGTACAGGTTCAGTGCTAGTGATGTGTAGATGGCGTCAAATATTGAGTATGTGGCCATAATAGTCGACATTCCTTCGGTAGCATCGGTGATTCCTGGAATCTGCGTTTCTTGCATTGACAGAAATATGGCCTCTGCATCTTCATGGGTTCACTTATGTAGATAATGCACAGAGCATGTGGTCCTTTCACCTGCTCCTAGAAAAAAAAAACAGGCATTATTTGCAGATGTGAAATTATAAATGGGCACATACGTGACATTACAGTCATAAACGGGGCTGACCACTTGTTACAGGGAAAAACAAGAAACCACTGGACGAGTGCTTACCACCAAATTTCTTTAACAAAAAATGAATTCATACAAACCTTCTCTAAGCCAAATGGCCTTGACCTTGTGTCCAATGTAAAACTGCACATTCGCCAAGCACGTAATGCCTTCCACTTTGCTCTCGTTAAGACTGTAATACCGGTGCCATGCGGTCACTTTTTATCTTGATCGGCCAGAAGAGCGGGCCAGATCAGGATTGAATTGCTTGGTCATCATTGATTCCTTCATGCAAGATTCGGAAGGGAGCCAATTGAGGTTGAGGAATTTAATCCCGGCGGGCTTAAACATCAATAGTGCCTCCTCTTACTTTGTTACAAGGTGCTAGAGTACACAACGGCAGGTGTTGCACGCCAAGGAAATCATGATAGTTTGTTACAAGGGTCAACAACCTCACTGTCACAACTGCGACGGGTTATTCCAATTTTGAAGGACACAAAAACTTAGTGGTCAACATATGAGAGAGCTGAGGCATACGTGCAAACTAAACGTATTGACTAGTATGCGATCGGAGTCCAGATTGCAGTCATTGCGTGAAGTTACCTTCCCGAGTGGCAGAGATAGCCTATGTAATCCTTGGTACTACAATTGCACAAGGCTATTACAATTATTTATTGCTAATATTTAGTTACAGAGGGCATGTATGTATTCAGAGAGCAATACGGGGGGTGTATAAGCTATGCAACAGCTTATAGACCCCTCTCCGCCACTCCTTCAATACTGAGCAAACACACACGCACACACACGCACACAGGTCATTCCATATCAAGTGAACCAGACTGCTTTTCGACCATCTCCAATCTCACTGAAAAAAAATAGCATTATTACGTCTGCACATGCTAATTATTCAACAGTCATTCCATGGGAAAAAATTTCTCGCCGCGTGAGGGCGCTTCGAACTTCGTGCTAAAGAGTGAAATAAATTTATACAAAATTATTTAAGACATTGCTACAGAACAATTTCTTTCTTATTCTTAAGGTGTTGTTCTTTCATTACTGCTATTGTCTGGTCATCCTTTTCTTAATTTACACTATTTTTGGCCATGACGAAAGATCACTTGATGTAGCGTATTTTGCAATTTTTAATGAAAATGCCAACTTAATTATGAAAAATGCAATTATATTTCTCAATTTCTAGCTTCCAGTACTATGCGATAAAGATACTGTGATATCTTATAACCCAGAAACCTTGTGGTTAGGGAGGGACAAATTTGACAAATATCGCATACTGACCCATACTGAGCCATGAATTTCTCAATGTTGCGGTTCAAGTGAAAATGTAGCTTATAACTGATTAAGTAGTACTCTCTGCGGGTACCTCATGAAAGAGTTTCTAAAGGAGTAATTTTTGTTTTAATCGCGAAAAAAAAATTTGGGATTCCAAATCCAGAAGAATAAAGCGTCAAGCGGGCGCCACTTTCTCTCTGTGGAGGCCTCAGCTTTCTCAGCCACATCGGATACCAGATGAAGTGTTGCATCGTTTTAGTGCTATTGGTGTTTTAGCGCGATGTTTTATGAAACCAGATTACACAAATCTCTGACGAAGAGGCGTACGACTTGGAGTAATCACAGTAAGGTACCTTGGGTGACTGCGAAAAGACACCTGCACCGACGTGTTGTGCGGTGAAGTTGAAACAAAGAGAAGCCTTGTGCAACCATGCGATTGTTAAGTTCAAAATTTTCTTTCTCACTTAAAACAAATATTACTCCTTTAAAACCTTTTCGGTGAAGTACCCGTAGGGAGTTCTACTTTATGAGTTATACGCCACATTTTTACTTGGACTGCTACCTTGCGAAATTCATACCTCAGTATCGGTCAAAATGATTTTTACCAAACTTTTCCCTCTCTAGCCACAAGGTTTCCGCGTTATATCACAGTACTTTATCGCTTAGTACTAGAAGCTGTAAAGTGGGAAATGTAATTACATTTCTTATTATTAAGCTGGCATTTTCATTAAAAACTGTAAAATATGCTACATTGAGTGATTTTTCGTCATGGCCAAAAATAGTGTAAATTAAGAAAAGGATGAGAAGGCTATAGCAGTAATGAAAGAACGACACCTTAAGAATAAGAAAAAAATTGTTCTGCAGCAATGTATCAAAGAAATAATTTTGTATAAATTTATTTGCACGAACGGTTTCACTTATAACGAGAAGTTCGAAGCGCCTTCATGGGGCAAGAAAATTTTTTTCCCATGAAATGACTGTCGAATATACTTACCATGTGCAGATGTAACAATATGATTTTTTCAGTGAGATTAGAGATCGCCAAAAAGAGCTTGTCTTATTTGAATATATATATATATATATATATAGAAAGCCGCATCGTGCATCATATAAGAGAGGCAGGAATTTGCGCTCACCTCTTCCACCATTTCCTCTAAGAAACTAATTGTCCATTTACCTCCAGCATCAATGAGGGTGTGCATAACAAAAATAATCCATGCAGTGAACTGTTCCAATGTCTTGCCAACATTTGCATCTAAGGAGGAAAAGAGATTCTGTAAACAATAGCAACATACCTCATCGAATATATGTTGGCGTACACGTTGACCTGCAGCTATTGGCTGTGACTTTGGCAACTCCGTCAGGTACAACGTCAATGTCCCAAAGGTCGACGGACTCATCAAAGCATTTGTCCAGCACCTGGGCACAACTGCAGCAGAATCAAAATTCCTACAGAAACAGTTTAAATTTATGTACAGAATCACAGATATGGGACGACCTAATTTATTTAAATAGATTCTACCAATGAAGAGTACAGGGAGCAGCATGAAATTAGCGATCAAAGCACTGGTGACTAACGGGAGGCATGAAAAAAACAAACACTCAAGGTGCGATATCTTACCTGGGGAGACTCACCTACAGCACTTTCCCAATGATTGGCTGGATGTTTAGTATCAGTAAATCCCTTGTTGCATCACTGCAAAGTAGATTTATATTGATAAGTGCGCGCTCAAACATCAGTGTCCTACTGAAAACTAGCGTTACGTGCACACTCTTCGGTACGCAGCTACAATCACATTTGTCATCGACTTGACGTCGCTGACGCAAATCAGCCCAACGTAGTCATCACGCGAGCTAGTCCATGACTACGACGAACAGGCACAACGGACGACAAACGTTTACGCGACACGTGTTGCGTGGCAGATGTGAATATTCTGCTGTGTTGAACTTTATTAATCGAAGCACTGTCTCGGTGGCGAAAGCACGTGCAGGTTGCCACATTTAATTAAAGGCTATTTGCCACGCGATGCAGGCAATCTCTTCACTATTTGTCACTGGTAAAAAAGCGGACAAGTTCAGTCAAACTGCACACGTGCTAAATAACGCGACGCAAGTGGCTGTTCGCGATAAATACGGCAACAGATAGCAAATGACTCGACGTACAACAAAAGTCTCGCGCCTGTAATGAATCTGACTACTATAAATCAATTTAGCAGTGTTATTGCTTACCTGAGAACTGCGACGTCCAAAGTCAACGACGGGACCGAAAACATCGCACTCACGGGCAGAGGTCTCAGGGTCAGATTTCTTCATGGGCTACCCGTTGCGCAAGCACTTAACAGTCGCCGCCAACATCGTGCAGTCGAGTGTCTCATCGCTCATTTCAAGCAATTGTAGAACACCAGATTTGAACGCAAACTCACAAACTCTCTAACATGAACGCCATGTGCGCCAGCCCTGCGAGCATTCTGCGAGCGACAAAGCAAGTTGAAACCTGCTGCGTTGGCGATGGCAATCGTACTGCCGCGGAAGCGAAGCAAACGAAAACAACTTTTTAAAAGCACATGCAAGCATTGCCTCTGAGACTCGTTGCAACTTTATTGCGAGAAATTCATTTGTAATGGCAATTATTGAAAAAATGGTTGGTGATAATTATTTTCTACACTTAATTTTAATTAGTGACAACTGCTTTATTATTAAAAAGAAAATAAATGTAAAATAGCCGGTAAATGTTTCGGATCTCGAAATCCACTACATTAAAAAATGGCGCTGATGACGCTGCACTCGGCTTTTTTTTTCTTTTTTTTCCGCGTGCAAAGCTGTTGCAGAAAGTCGTAGACTTTCCATTATTCCGTGTAGAAAAAGTGTAGCTCTGCCCACCTACAGGATGGTGTTTTTATAACAGGTGTACAGCATGATGACTAAGCTGTGTACACCATTTCTGTTACTTTATTCCAGAGATTTTAAGGTAGACCAAGGTATTGAATAGGTAATTGACAAAAAAAAATAAAAGAAATGTGTCAAACCTCGTGCTCCATTGCATAACAAGCCAATAACAATGAATGCAAATATGTGTGTGGCGGCTGAAGTGTATGCATGTACATTCTGCTGTAAGGAGTTTGGGATGAATTGGAGCAAGTACTTTTACTTTCGAAAGTGCTGTTTCTTAATAAAATATCCCGGCCAATGTGTTTTACTTATGACCGCTCTTTTATCTAAGCCCAAATGAGAAGTTTCAAATATCTCATGAATTTAAATATTACGTGTTCTGTAATTAAATATTACATGTACTGCTCCACAATAAAGACAAGAGAATCGCATTCACAGGAACGGTAAAACTTCCTGTGCACTTTTTTCGTCTATGTTTCCTTTTTTTTTTTTTTTGAAGTGATGGTGGCATGTAGCAATGAAGGAAATGCAATGCATACAACCGAACGGACGTCACACTTGATGGGCCAGGATTAACTTGACATCTGGCGTCTGATCTGAACGGAAATCGCTTGAAATGCATAATGCCAGTTGTGCGTTGTTGCCCTCGCCTCTAAAACTTGTAACAGCGCAGGGGACGGATACACGCCACGAACGGAAATGAGATCTAGCACTGAATCTTGCGTCCAGTATGCATATAACAGATTCTCGTGCTCTCTTTCATGTTCCTGAATCCGAAACCGATCCGAACAGTTCTTTCGAGGAGACACTTAGACAGCGTTTTACAGCTCGCGATGTGCAATCCAAGTACTAGTTCTAAGTGACCGGCTCTGTGGGCTTTCGAGCAAACTCGTGGGTGTTTTGGCAACTCGTAGCACCTTTGGCTCCAAAAGGGTGTTTTATGTACAACATTAACCCTTACCCCTACCAAAAGGCTATTTCGGTCATCAAAACACCCTTACACCCCAATTTTCTCTACTTTCGGTTTGTCAAAAGGGTGTTTTGGTTGCTCCAAACCGCTTTAAGGGTGCAAAGTGGTTTACAGTGTATATGCCTCTTGCATCCACCTGCCGGCCCAGACGACGCACGAAGGAGTCGAGGCACTGGATAACAAAAGCCACTGAAAGGCGTCCTGCTGTTTCCTTTCCAGTCGTGTTTCTCTTTCTTTCTTTCTTTCTTTCTTTCTTTCTTTCTTTCTTTCTTTCTTTCTTTCTTTCTTTCTTTCTTTCTGTTTACTTTCTAACAGAATCTTTAAAAACGAGTTAAAATCGTATTGCTTAGTTCAGCCTTCATTCTTTAGAAATAAATAAATGGACGAACGTTGTCGAAGCTTCCTGGCACCGGTGCCGCGTTTTCTCACTTATGAGTACGATTAACGGAAATAAACAGATGAGGTCTTGCAGCCGTGGCTTCACAGCTTCTCTTTCCAACACGCGCACACAAGCACTATGCTCATACGTGATGGATACAGCTACAGACTTTCACTGCTTTTTAACGCGATAGCGTTAGAGAGCTCGTTTTCGCGGAAATACCGCCGTCGGTGTCGGCGTCTCTCCGTGAGATAAAAATCGAGAAAGATGCAAATAAAATAAAATAAACAATACAAATCTTCAGTCTCACTGAGGATCGTACCCGGACCGTTCGCGTGGCAAGCAGGTGTCCTACCACAAAGTCAGGATGCTTTTTTTTTTCTTTATCACCAGGCACAGTAAAACTACATTCACTTGACTACAAAAAAAAAATGACAAAGGTGAACAAAAACGGAGCCTTCATTTCAATCATTTTTGCGTTGTACACGAGATGAATTCGTCAAGCGCGCTTTCATTCAAAACTCCTTTAAAGCAGTTAGAGGTTCGATCTGGCTAAGCCACTCAGGCACACACTCTTGCTGCTTCAATCCCTCAATGTATCGTGCCATGCACCGTCGAAAATATATACGTGCTGGCTGGGCATCAGGATCGCAATGGTACCCGGCCATTCTGGAGCGCCATAAGCAGTGGAGGCCCGTAAGCATTATTAAGTCGTAGGGTAATCGATCATCACTTTTTATAACCAAATACCGTATACCATGCGGGTCAATTGGAAATTCCTTTTTCAGTGTTCTTTGAAGGACATCCCAGAAATACACGCCTTCCCAGCAATGAATGAAAACGTGGTCTATATCTTCCGGCTGTTTACATATTAGACAGGCAGTGCCCCATGGTAAGAAAACATCCCCAGGATTCCGGCTCACGCGCCGTCCGCCACCCCCCTCGGCCGTTTGCGGCGGCGCGCCGCGTCACTCTATGGGAGCGGAGAACAAAACAGCTATAACTCCTCTCCCTTTCCGATTTTCCAATTTCTCTCCCGGTTTCAAGTAGCAAACGTACAAACCTTTATTCTGCCGGAGTTACAGCTTCGTAGTTACAATATTCGAGGTTCCACGGGCATTTATAGATTAAAGCATTGAGTCTATGGGAGCCCTCTGAAATGTTGGTCATTTTTTCGCCTTTCAATCGCTACTGTGGTGCCATTTTTTAAAATATCCAATTGCTCTCCGGGATTTGGGCACTGTAATATCTTAGCTTTGAGATGGTGTAAAGCGTATTGCAGTCGCACGGTAAAAAAATTTCCACGGTCATTTTTATGAGCGTGGACCGAGCATAGAAACTGGTAGCGCCCTCCCTAGACGAGGCCGCGCGCACTGTGCGGCGCCGTGGGAGATTTGAAATGGGGATCGTTGGTTCCGCAAGGATCTTTATTCATTTGCGATGTCATAATTCCGTAAAGCAAGAGTTAAGATCCTTTGCGATAGTGTTCCTTGTGGCGACATGTGCAGCGATCAAGTAACTCTTTTTTAGTAAATGGCGAGATATTCAGTGTGTGTTTGTATACTTCTACAAAGGGTGCTTCAGCTAAATTTCGGCACCCTTAAAAAATCCATGTGCATGTTCAGAGAATAAAACGAACTTAGTATTATTCACTGTCGTGTTGACCACCTCAAACTACTTTTAATATGACCTCGGTGGGTTTAAAAGCAATCTGTTTCATAAGGAAGTTGTAAAGCATGTTCTACAGTGTCGATATGATGTATTTCCATGCTGTTAAGTGGAATACCTTTAATTATTTTGGGATTGAGAAGGTAAGCAAGATTTAAAAAGTACCACGTGACCAGGCGCTTGTGCACCTAGTTACGTGGTACATTTGCAGCGTCAAACTTGCTAAGAACGAACCGCCAACGATGACTGTGACAAAAGAAAGGATTACACACGGTGGCCCCACATTTCGCCCTTTCCGCCTATCCATGCACGCCGTCTGCATGCATCATCGATAATTCATTCTCGGCGCATTTGGGAGAGCTAATTTTGCTGCGCGAGAGCGCTAGTCACGTGGTATTTTTTTCAGATTGTGCGCTCTATCCTAGAAGCCAACAAAAATTAAAGCCATTTCACTTATTATCATAGAAATACATTATTTGGACCCTAATTAACATGCTTTACAACTTCGTCATCGAACATACTGCGTTCTAAGCAACCGTATAAGAGTTGCCTAATTAACTAATAATAACTAATTACCGGAGGTAATAAAAAATTAGCCCGAGTTCGTGAAGACAAAAGTGAATGACACTTAGCTGGTTACATCCCCGTATCATTTGGAGCTTTTTTTAAAATGATGGCGCAAGCTGGTTATTTTGCCGAATAACTTAGCGAACTTTAAAATCTGCGTTTTTAAATTAATGGGTACTATCTATAAGAATATCTGTTCCCCTAAAGCAATAGTGGCTTCACGTTCTTATAATCAATAAAATTATGATAGCAACGAAGAGCTCAGCTGCGTCCATAAGTCTATTGGGCTAACCTTCAAATCTTGCAAATAAGCATATTTGGCAGTCTCGCATACCTTTATGCGAGATTTGACGAGACTGTCATATGCTGTGGCATTGCCCCTGTACATTACCAACAGCTCCGCTTTGAGTGCTTGAACCATGGAACATTCAAAATAAGGCAAGCAAAACAAACCGCTTGAAAGCCGACGTACCGTCTTTAGCGACTTGACGAAAGAACGAGGGCAAAAAAAAAAAATAAATCCGTTCACTGTTTGAAGTGATTCTTCGAATGCGGGGACGAGACGCTTCGTTCGCAAAGTGCCACAAACACAAAGAATTCTACTAATTGTACGCGTCCGTCTCTCGTCCCCTTGCAACCACCGCATTCGAACCGGGCAGGCACCGCGGCCGCCGCCCTCCCCCCCCCCCCCACACACGCACACACACTTTGGCTTTTGAGAGAGCCTGCGTCGCCCAACCACTCGCTCCCTTTCCTCCCATGTTTGCTAAAAACTGGGAATCGAATGAGTTTCGGCACATCCTTGGTTGGCGCGGTTGTACAGCGGTTACGGGTGAAAATTAAACATTTTTACAATGTTGACTGTCTGATTAGTTTTGATGATGATGATAACTGGGGGATATCTCCAACCATCCAACGTTTCAAAGCCCGCACGTCTCCTTCATCTGGGCGCAACTGGTTCGTTTGCGGTGGCGACAGTGCACGGGGAAAGGGAGAAGAGCAGGGAGAGGTGGCGGGAACAAGTGGATGGATGGATGGATGGATGGATGGATGGATGGATGGATGGATGGATGGATATTAGGAGCGTCCCCTTTATAACGGGGCGGTGGCCGGGCCACCAAGCTCTAGCTTTATTTCTTTTTCGTTTACAACCATTTCTTTTCCCGAATCACACATATTTTCACAACTAATTTTTTACTTCGTCTATTTATTTTATCTATTATCGTTCCTCTGTGATGAAACAATCTTACCCGAACTACCTTTCGCTTTTGTTTGCTCCATACTTTTGTGCCACCAACGCTCTAAGCGCCTTTTACTTATGTCTATCGCCGGCATGTTCAGCTTTCCCCTGTTACTCCTGAAACCCATGGCCTCCTGTAGGGTAGTGTCCACAGCTACACCTGGGTGGACATCTGTACATTCAATCAAAATATGGTCTGTCGTTTCCCTAGCTTTTCCACAGCACGTACATGTATCCCCTTCTTTATTGAATTTTGCTCTGTAACTTCGGGTTTTCAGGCAACCGGACCTTGCCTCAAACAGTAAAGCGCTTCCCTTTGAATTATCGTAAAATTTTTCTCTCTTGATTTCTTCTTTCCCTTTTCGGTAGTTGTTCAATGCCGGTTTCTTCTCCATTCTAGCTATCCAATCCGAGTTCTCCGCCGCTCTGACCATGCTCTTAACGCTCTTTTTCGTCCCATCCGTTTCGTTACTGGATGTATACTTACTGGAAAAGCTTCCTAGTTCTCTTCCTCCATTGCGAATCAACGTTCTTCCTATACAAATACCTGAATACTTTCGCTGCCCATCTACTCAAAGGCAAAAGGGGCTCCCTCGGGTGGCACATTGTGTAGAGGCTGATGCCTTCGTTCGTTCTGCACGATGCGCAGGCAGGAGCGCAGTCTTGTACAGACACGACCGCTACATGTGCGTTCTATGTAGCGGCCGCGGTACAGACGAGGTCGGTCGGTTCCCTGAATCGCGCGGATATGCCAAGCTTCGAGTAAAAGTCGTTTCCAGTGGTTCGTTTGGGTGGCGAGGACTGTGGTTTCTCAAAAGTTTATCCGAGGGAGCTTTCTGTTTAGGTGTTTTGTTCTCTCTAACCCTCTCTTTCCGGTTTTTGGCTTTGGCGTAGACTTGTACACAATGCTTCGAGCTCGCTCTTTTCGTGGCCGGTCTTCCAGAACGTGCGATTGTGTTTTTGGGCTACTTGAGCTCTACTGCTGACGTAAAAGACAAGAGTTCCATCTCGACCACGGCAACCGCGTTTCCACTGAGGCCAAAGCTGGAGGCCCGTGTACTGTGCTATGTCAGTGGATGTTATAGAACCCCAGCTGATAATTTTCGGAGCCGTCTATTAGGCCATGCCCCACAACATATCATAGTTCATAAAACCTAGCCTTTAATGAATACCGTGTTTCTTTCTTTCTTTTTTTCTTTCTTTTCGGGGGCGGGGGGCATTTAAATTCCCAATTAACTTCCCCTACACAGGCAAGTCGGTCCATACGTTCAGCATCAAGCCCATATTTGAAAGAACACTAGCTCCTCGCCTACACAACAAGCGCACCGTCCATTCTTCCTCCAAGGAAACATTGACGATGCACTGTCAGAAAAGGAACAAACTGAACACACGTACTTTTCATTTAGAACGTTTTTATAAAAGTGTCACACCACACGAACACGTAGCGTGAGGCGATCCCTATTTGAACCACACAGGAGTGGAGCTTGCCTCGCAACACTTAATCTGGATCACTGAGAATAAATGTAACATATTCACGAAACCTGCCTCAGGAGGCTTCCACCGACACTTCCAGCCCTGCAACACAACAAAGCACGAGCCACAGCGCTCTCTTCAGTATAAAAATATTCCCGACGCAAACAGCGGGAAATGAAACGTCTAGGAGAAATCAAGTCTGTCGCAACACAATTGCCGGCTGCTCAAACGGAAGGTCCGAGATCTGCTGAAGGTTCCGCACAAACGACTGTGCATGCCCATCTCAACGTACCGACATTGAACCATACGCAACCCTCGTCCACAAAATTAAGTCCACAACTGAATCCTTCACGTAAACACTCACCTAGCTGCCCCACTGCGATACAAATGCGCTGCAGACACAAACAGAAGCAGCAATCGAATTGAACCGTATGTCCAAAGGAGAAGCCTGTGGACTCACGCCGATGCTCCCGCCAAAACAAAAATAAGCGATTATGGTATGTAAACGAACACTTTTCCTTCACTTTGCAGCGAGTTCATACACGTTAGAAGTCTTATCCATAAACTTGCCAGCTGCAACTTCCATCTCAAAAGATACGTGCACTGATAGAGAACAATAAAATCTTTAAAATGTTAGCACCGAAGGTGGCACTTGCCCTAGACGACACGTTTACAACCACCAAGCAAACAGGAAAACAACACTGAGCACTGTCTCGCTTTCTCCCTTGAATACACTCCGGGAAATCACCCCAAAAAACAAATGAAAGGATTTTCCGAAACACCCAGATCCCTTTGATAGTCAGAAAAAAGAAATACACAGAATAGTATTTAAAAAATAAGAAGAAGCAGTCCGAACAACTTATATGGAAATTGAAAAAAAAAAATACGCTAACTCGTACAACGTTACTTGATCCTGTCAGTTGTCAAACTGCGCCTGGGAGCGGCGCGAAAATGTGACCCTCTGCCGTCTCCTATCGTGAGGTGGCGCTGCCGCCACGATCGGCCCGATGGGCTACGGAAGCTTCGCAAGGCAGCAGCGCGCCGCCGACCGAATGTCGCTTCTCTTTATCTCGTTATCTTTCGTTGCGCTGCTGTCCTTCGCACTAAGTATACAAGGAATACTTTTTACTTTGTGCAATATGTAAAAAAAACAGCTAATGGGTGAATAAATAGGACACTGAGGCTTTTCGTTCGAGGTATATTGTTTTATGTACGCGTATAACGGGCCGGTTACATACAAATACAAAAGTGCGTTTGGCAATATTCACAAAAGACGCGCTTTCTTGTTTGCTACAGCTAACTTGTGACTGTTTTCTAGTCGACAATTCGTATCTCTCGCGTAAAAATGCATCCGCATCACAATGAAAAAATTCAACACTTCGCGCGTGAATGAGAACATATGGTCTGCGCAGCCAAGAAAAGGGAGGCAGCACCCCTCTAGATCATCTAAAACCTTCCAGAATATGTCTCCGCAAAGGCCAAAGTCATTCAATGAAGCTGACACGCTTTTGTTAGCATTCTTCATAAAGCCCAGCATTTTGTGGGTGGGGTGCTTTAACGAACCTTAAAGGTGAACATTTGACAGAGATCTGTCTGGTTGGGACGAAATTAAAGGTGAAAACAGGGGGACACCAACCAAATTATATTCATTTAAAAGTAAAATTTACTTCTAAAGATGAAAAAACCCGACGTTTCGGGTCCCACTCGGACCCTTCTTCAGGGGTGACCCCTGAAGTCACCCCTGAAGAAGGGTCCGAGTGGGACCCGAAACGTCGGGTTTTTTCATCTTTAGAAGTAAATTTTACTTTTAAATGATTATAATTTGGTTGGTGTCCCCCTGTTTTCACCTTTAACGAACCTTGCTTGAAACTCATGTACTCAGTTAGGTAACTGTCGCAGCCAACTACTGGAATGTCAGAGCTTATGTCCGCTATGCATAGATCACATGCTGTGCCCTTCGTGACTTTGTGAATAACGTATCCAGACAGGTAATAAACAACACGGTCCTCCACATTTCCTGTAGCATAAGTGCAAGTACGTTCTGGTGGACTGCTAGGCTCCAGGCAACCTATTAATCTCTCCTCAATGGCGTTGCGAAGACTACGTTGTTTTGTCTTGTAGGCTTCTCTGGTCTCCTTGAATGTGTCGTTGACGCCGACGAGTACAGGGCTCGGCACACCTTCCACGCTTCCGCGTAGCGCAGTTTTAATAGGTGTATAGAGGCTTAAAAGTCGTTATGTGGGGTTTAACGTCCCAAAACCAACTTTGATTATGATAGACGCCGTAGTGGGGACTCCGGAAATTTCGATCACCTGGGGTTCTTTAACGTGCAATGACATCGCACAGCACACGGGCCTCAACATTTCGCCTCCATCGAAATGCAGCCGCCGCGGCCGGGATTCGATCCCGCGACCCTCGGATCTGCAGCCGAGTACCATAGCCAAGACCACCGTGGCGGGGCAGAGAGGCTTAAAAGTAGGGATATCTGCGTGAAAGTTCATTATAGTTTGATGGGACTCATCTCCACCGAACGAACGCACTAGTCCAAAGTGTCTCTGAAAAAACATGAGTGAATTTTTAGCCAATACTGCACTCAACGTGAATGCAGGCAACAAATGTGAACAGTGTGCCTTACCTCTAGTGGATCTTGATTTAACTTGGCAGTCAAAACATAGAGAGCATCTTGACGCAGCAGATCATCGACAATGTCTAAAGTCGACATCAGAGTAACTCGCAGCGACTCCGTCGTTTGTTGCGATGCGAAAAAAAGCGCGCAACGTTGCTCGCACCGCTCGCCCTCGGGCCGACAGCGCTGCGCGCGCCGCTCCGCGGGCGCGACGGAAAGGGGTCAGGCGCCACGGCGGAGTTTGACAACTGAAAGCATCTAGTAACGTTGGTCTCATACACCTTCTGCCGTTATCAGAAGTCCAATATGGAAATAAGGAAACACCAAAACAAGCAAAAATTCGAACATAATCAAATCAATTATGTTTTTATATTCTGCGTACGCCTATCGCAATTACAGCATAATATTGCCAGTGGAGGCAGCAACGCTTACTAACTCGACTACTCCCCTCAGCAGTGCCGAGGAACTCTCGCATGCATCTAATGTGGTAAACCGCCAGAAAAATGCAGTAAAGCTGTAGAAGCTCCCATTACTACCTTTTTATACCTTTCTTTAAGGAGAGTACGACGGCAAACGCGATCGTCGGTCGTCGATAAAAACTGAATAGCGGTTAAACGTGTCGACTTTTATACTGCAAATTTTACTGCTGTCACTCATGCTCGCGTACAGTCTGGAATCTACTCAAACACAGGCGTCGGGCATGCTAAGTGCCTAAAGGACAGTCGTCATCATTCGTGAAGCAGCCCGCATGCAAGATCGCACGCGACTGGCGCCGAGCGATAACGCTCGTCACAACAAAGTTAAAGTGGGTTATCCCAGTGAAACAAACGAAAACGAATGCGCGTGTCAATATTGCGTTAATGTTACCTGTAGGGTTATATGTGATGGCTTCAAAACTTCGTGGTAAAGCTATTTTTGTCCATGGGGCAATATAAATACATTAGGTTTGGGGATCACATTTCCCGATTAGTGTGCGCATTGTACGGTGTCAATTTGGAGGTTTTCACAGACACAGGAGTGCCATGGGCATTGTAATTTTTGGGTATGCGCTTCAAAAGACGTCTTGCGCGAATACATGAGCGTCAGTAGTTGGCAAATAGCCGCAGCGTCTGCATATGTACAAATGGACATCTGGCACGCATGCGAACCGCAGAAGCGGTCGTAGACGCACAGGTATTTGCAACGTAACTTCATATTCGCTGCGCTTCTTTGTTTCCGGGAAAAGAGGCAGCGGAGATGATTGCTATAAACAACTGCAAGAGAATTTAATGTTCCTTTATGTGACGTTTCGGCGCTAGCATGCGAGACTTCAGGCTACGTCTGAACCTATAGGTTATCATTGAATCCCCAACGATGCCATACTGCTGTATCTGGTTATTTACAGCGGAGCAACGGTCACCTAATGGTGACCCCATACCACCCGTCTATATTTTGGGGAGGCTATGAACCGGTTATGAATGGACCTTTCCTAAAGATCCCGTGAGCCACTGCTCGTCGGCGCTGCGCATCACGGGAAAAAAGAGCGCCGAGCTCCGTCGTCTGCTCCGGCCGCGCTCGCAGGATGGTATTTGCAGGCTTGCTGGGGCAGACGAGGCTCGCCGATTTACGCGCTCCATTTGGAAAGCACCACGCGGTTTCCATTTCTTCTTGCATTGTGCGGTTTGTCGTAGGTTATGGAGTAAACATCAAGCATGGCAACGTCCTCGGCAGTATGCCATTGAACACGCATTGCCGGTTGCCGTTTTTAGGCGCCTAGGAAGAACCCGCACTCGTATAGATTGAGTAAACTCACGTATTATCTCGGAAACGCTCGTTCCTCGAACACTCGATGAGGGAATATTGTTGGTAAGCAGTCGATGTAGCCTTTGCGGCCGCTTGGGTTAAAGTGGGCCCCGCCTGTCTTACGTGCAGCGGACTGCCGACGCGAAAACCTCCTTTCTTTTCCTTGTTGGTTTAAGCGCTAAGCGCACGTACGGTATGATATTTTGCCCACTACGACGCCCGGTGCCGTGCGCTCTGGCGTGCGACACACGCCGGTTCCACACACACGGGGCGACGAGCGATCTGCACGCATAGGCAACGCCCACATCCAGCGCGTCGGTTACACGCTCGTAAGGCATCGCGTCCCCGTCATTAAGTACAAAATAAACAGCTTTGCACAATTCTGCTTTGTTCTGTAACAGCACTGCATAACATCGTCCATAAAATACTGCCTTCGCGAGCGACAAACACATCACAACAGCTAAATATCAGTGACGACTCCGAGGGTAGGCCTAGCCGCAGGCCGATGCCGTAGCCGTCGTCGTTCGCAATCAGTCGCGCGCTCGTCACAAAGTGCTCCTTTTTGGCAACACGATTAACATCCCTGCTCATATGTCGTGCATTAACACATGCGATTAGTTTTCGCGAAGCCTATAGATATGAAGCTGAATAATAGAAACGAAGCGAGCCGCTTCGGTGAAACGGCTCCCGCCGATGTTTAGCGTCGAACCGCGGCCGATTACGATCTCTCGAGTGCTCTGGAATTGGGGGCTACTTGGAACATTGACCCAATGTAAGCATAACATTACTCAATTGCGGTTTATTTCATGTCAGAAACAAATCATAATTAATATTTTCTACACGGTTCCACCAAAGCACCCCCGATACGACTGCGGGATCACATCGCCGGACGTCGCAATGGACTAAGAATCGGACCGTGGACTCACAATCGGACCGTACCAGCCCCTTCTTCGTATTCTCGATTTTGGGAAAGTAATGGAAGATGTGCGTATGCTTTTTTGTGTTGTTATTGGATCCAGCGACACAGCACATCAGTCAGCAAGCTGACAAACCGGGCAACGTATGCGACGGAGACGGCGGGGAGAGGGGCTCACTCCCCGCCTTCGCTCTTTTTTCCCATAGTGCCTTGCGCACGCCCACCAGGGGAAGGCGCGGCGCTGCAATTTTAGGAAAGGCACGGCTTTTTTGAGAAAGGCGAAATTCCAACTATTGCGAAAGTGGTGCAGCGTTTCAAAGATGAGACGCTACCGACCGTGTCCACGAGGACGATGCAGAGGATGCTGAAAAAGCTTGGCTTCAGGTACAAGAAACGCTCTCGGAACGCCCTTGTCATAGAAGCGACGCACATTGTCCAGAGTCGCCGCCGGTACCTGCGCCAAATAGCGGAGCTGCGACGCCAGGGTAGGGCAATTTTTTTTTCACCGACGAAACGTGGGTGAACGCTGGACATACGCGTAGTCGGGTGTGGATAGATGGCACTGTTACAGTGCTCTAGAATAAGGGTAGTGGGTTCAGGAGAGGGCATGCTGTAAGCGCCGGAGTGAAGCGGAGAGTGTTGACGGGTCGCGTATATATGCGGCGGCGCTGCGGTAGCGTGGGCGGGACAGTTGGCGTCAAAATAGGATGAAGTTCATTTATAAGGGCAAGGGAGAGAAAAATAACATTCGCTCCTATAGACCACTGACCATTACATCAGTACTCTACAGGTTGGCGATGCAGGCAATTAAGTTGAAAATGCAGATATGGACAGAGCTTAATGGCACTTTTGGCGAACTCCAAAATGGATTTCGAGTCGACAGGAGATTAGATGATAACCTTTTTGCGCTTACGCAGTGTATAGAAATAGCCGGAAAAGAGAACAGACCTCTACATTTGGCATTTTTGGATATTAAGGGTGCGTATGACAATGTGAATCAGAATATTTTATGGGACATAATGAAAGAGGCTGGTATAGGGGATTGTTGTATAGAGCTCTTAAAGGAAATATACAGTGGAAATACAGTATGTGCGGAATGGGAAGGTATGGCGAGTAATGGTAGAATGGAGGCCGTCGATATAGGTAAAGGGTTGAGGCAGGGATGCCCGTTGTCCCCACTATTATTCATGCTTTACATGAAGAGAATGGAGAAAGCATTGGAGATGAGCAATATTGGTTTTAAGGGGGCCCTGAAACCATATTTTACTCGCTGAGTTTTGCATCGAAACGGGTTCGTTGTATTGTTCTGAGGTAAATGCAAAAAGAATTTTCGAGATCGATGCAGGCAAACGCAAGTTATTCAACCTACAAATTCAAAATAAAAGCAGACGACAGATATCGGCATCCCAAGGCGTGTATGCTGCTTCCAATCAAAACGCGGCTTACATCTTGCAGAACCGGAACCGTGCTGCCCTCTGTGGCCTTCCTACCACAGCCACCACGTGGGCCGCACAGCGATCCTTGTGTCAGTTACAAGCAAATTGAAGTTGTAATGCCCAAATTTGTACCTTTAGCAAGCATAAAACACGTTCTGAATTTGGAATTTCTTATATTCGGTGCATTGTCGATATGTGCGATCTATATTTTTATTCCCTACTGTTCCCGGCCAATCAGAACCTGCAGCAAAGCAGCATGGTGATGTCATATCCGCTCGGAGAAACTGTGGATGTATGGCGCTGCAGTCAGCGCGGAAACCGATTTCAGGTAGAAATTAAAATATAATACGGTTCAATTTCGCCGCTCTCACTGGTGTTTCGGTCATCGTCAAGTCCCACACAAAGCAAATGTGCAATAAAATCAATGTGCGTAAAATGCGTTTCAGGGCCCCTTTAAGCTGTCGTACAGACAGGCAGGTATAGTGATAGAACAAAAGCTCCCCGGGTTGTTTTATGCAGACGATATTGTGCTATTCGCAGACAGTCGAACAGATTTGCAGGGTCTGGTTAGTATATGTGGTCGGGAAAGTGAAGATTTAGGGCTAAAATTTAATGTGACAAAATGCGGCTGGATGATATTCAATGACAGCAACGATCAGACCATATCAATACAGGGCGAGGAGATGCCCAGAGTACGAGAGTACAAATACCTCGGGATATGGATAAATGATGGGAATAGATACATGGAAGTACAAGAAAAAGCTATGATAGTTAAAGGAAAGAGGAACTCCGCAATAATGAAGCATAGAGCGCTGTGGGGTTACAACAGGTACGAGGTAATTCGAGGTTTGTGGAAAGGTGTAATGGTGCCAGCACTTACATTCGGAAACTCAGTGGTGTGCATGAGGTCAGAGGTACAATCAGGGCTGGACGTGAATCAGAGGACGGTCGGACGTCTCGCACTGGGCGCCCATGGGAAGACCACAAATGAGGCTGTTAAGGGGGATATGGGATGGTCTGACTTTGAGGGAAGGGAAGCTCAGAGTATAATTAGGTACGAACAGAGATTAAGGATTATGAAAGAAAGTAGATGGGCAGCGCAAGTATTCAGGTATTTGTATAGGAAGAACGTCAATTGATTCAGAATGGAGGAAGAGAACTACGAGGCTTACCAGTACGTATACAGCCAGTAACGAAACGGATGGGACGAAAAAGAGCGTTGAGAGCATGGTCAGAGCAGCGGAGAAGTCGGATTTGATAGCAGCAATGGAGAAGAAACCGGCATAGAACAGCTACAGAAAAGGGAAAGACGAAATCAAGAGAGAAAAATTTTACGATAATTCAAAGGGAAGCGCTTTACTGTTTGAGGCAAGGTCCGGTTGCCTGAGAACCCGAAGTTACAGAGCGAAATTCAATAAAGAAGGGGACACATGTACGTGCTGTGGAAAAGCTAGGGAAACGACAGATCATATTTTGATTGAATGTACAGATGTCCACCCAGGTGTAGCTGTGGACACTACCCTACAGGAGGCCATGGGTTTCAGGAGTAACAGGGGAAAGCTGAACATGCCGGCGATAGAGATAAGTAAAATGCGCTTAGAGCATTGGTGGCGCGAAAGTATAGAGCAAACAAAAGCGCAAGGTAGTTCGGGTAAGATTGTTTGATCACAGAGCAACGATAATAGATAAAATAAATAGACGAGGAGAAAAATTAGTTGTGAAAATATGTGTGATTCGGGAAAAGAAATGGTTGTAAACGAAAAAGAAATAAAGCTAGAGCTTGGTGGCCCGGCCACCGCCCCGTTATAAAGGGGACGCTCCTAATATCCATCCATCCAGGTCCATTGAAGCGTCTGGACTTACGATCTATCTGCCTGCTAAATGAGATCTTGCTGGATCTATTTGCAGCGGAGCCATGCAAAGCCACTTTTATGGCCGAAGACGTGTAATGAGTATATTAAGTTATTAATTGTTAGTAATTATTACTGGGTCTAATAAAAAATTAAAGTTCAACTTCATCTTTTCGATTATACAGAAACATCAACTAAAACTTATTTCCACCATTTCCACCTGTTTCCATAAGGGTGCTATTTTGTTCTCCTTTTTTATCTTTGTAGGAGGAATGCGCGTGTGTACGCACGTGACCTTACTACCGTTAATAGTGACGTAACTGAGAAGCATGTCAAGTTATTCATATCGTGACCTATGAGTCGTATACATTCGAACCATTTCATATGGTAATTTTGGTAAGCGAACGAAACGCGAGTTTCCCAAGTTTACCCCATCCCCCTAGCGTTAAAAAGGGGTTCAGTCGTGCTTATTTCACGTGATTGACGAGTAATGTGGAACTGTAAGTATTTGGAATCCCTGGTGGCTGTACTGCATGAAAGCCAGTTGAAAAGAAGCATTAATCGACTGGTTCTTGAAGTTTATTGCAAGGATTAAAGAAACGCCGCAACGTAGTTTTAATTTTCCTGTCATAGGATTCCAGCCGTCGCTTCTGCGGCTACAGAAACCATGATCTTGTGCTCAGCAGGTGCCCTTAAAAGCACCCCACTCTCCCGCCCCCTGCCCTGTTGAGAGCGCGCGGCACCGTCCCCGATATGTCGTCAACCCACTGGCTTCGGCTAGCTTGGGTACGGTTGGCCGAACAATCGTGTTTGCATGGCCGGTATGCGGGCAGCTGCACTTTTTGTCGTTTCTTTAGTTTTCGCGCGCTCAAGTTCACATGAATTCAAGCAGTGGAGGCACTGATTCAGGCTACGTATTTGGGGAATGAGTCTGTGAGAAGTGGTTCTGCCAAGGTTTCTGTCTTTGATGGTCATTTAACACAGGACGCTGCGAAAGTCTTGGTGTCATATATTTACTGCAAGGTCTTTCGGTTTGCGAACCGCGCGCGTGTTCCCACACTTTCTGGCCGAGCAAGAGCACCCTTCAGGGGTACAATGAACTTTATTCCCGAGTTGTATTTTTGCAAGAAAGGAGGGGGGAGGGGGGTCTTCAGCTTTGTTTACGCCTTCGCATCGGCTACCGCTTGTACGTACGGTCGTGGGTGGGCGCGCGGTGGCTGGTTTCGGGCGGTTTCTCGTGATTTTTTGTCCGTTTCTTTCCTCTTTTTCTTTCTTTTTTGTTCACTCAACCCGACTGACAGGCGTGGACTAGCGTTTCTGTCACCAGAAAGGAACGGGAGAGGCGGGAACGAGATCTGCTGAGGCCGTCGGCTCTGGTGAATGGCTAGACGGAGTACGCAGGCTACGCATTGCAGGGATTATGATAGGAGCGGCTGTGCGCCGCGGTCCGTTTTGTTATCGTACTGAACAGTGAAGATGTTTGGAGTTTGTGCCACCTGCGACGGAGATAGCGGCGCCCAATCTCACGCAGTGCGCACCCGTGCTGACGACCGTGATCAGCCACGATCCGGTGTGAAGTGTTTTTTTGTTGTTTGTTTTTTCTCTCGTCTACTGAACGCGCTGTCGTTGTAAAATTCCCCCTCTAATGGGCCTAGCTAAGTTGCATGTGATCTGTTGCAGAAACACTGTGCAGTAGTAAAAGGGTACGTGTTTGGCGGTTTTATTAATTCGCCGAGCTGACTGATCGTTGCGGGACTTGTCGGGCACACTTCTTGCGTCCATAGCCGATGTTTAGTATCAATGTCCAGTTAGTTTTGCTACGTTCGCCAGAAATGAAGGGCTCCGATACCCCCTGGAGCTTCCAGAGGGTACAAAGTTATTCCCGTTTAAAGATGGAATCCACGAATCCTGCTTCTCCTCGTCAAAAGCAAAACGATACAACTCAATACGCAGACGCGAACTCTCCGTGCCTGGTCATGCACGTCGCATGTTTCCTCCGACAAGAGTTTGCTTTTCCTGTAATTGTTAGCGCAACAATGAAAACTGCACACTGGCATTCTGTCGACCTTATGTTGTCTGGCACCACGATAGAAGAGAAAAAAGAAACGGCAGGTTAGTCTGCAAAACGCCACAACAACAACAATTGCTCGATAGCTCCACACATCCAAGCGTCAGCGAGCGCGCAAGGGGAAAATAAATTAAGGGTGCTCCAGTTGCTTAATCAGGCTTAGTCATTCAAGCAGTTTAGAAATGATTGCGTATTAGTGAAGCATACCATCCACGCTAAACACTTTTTCTTTTTTTCAAACAGTGGGTTTTTCAACACGGGACCGAAGTTCGTTCGACTATATATTCCCTGACCGCTTGCTTTTATGACGTAAAAAAAGAAACAGCGCCTTTCACCACACCTCTACAGTTCCTATCTTTCTTTACGTTTAAAAATCAGTCATTTACAGGCCCATTATTCCTACGCAGACATTTGCTCAATATGTTGCTATGAAACGTAGTCGAATACCCTTATTGAGTTATAAAAAAAGCAGGAAAACACAATAGTACTCCTATCATGTCTTCAATTGTCCATTATTTTCAAACTCACTTTTGTGCGATCTCACGGCTCATCGATGCTTTAACATTATATAATGGACGGCGGCAAAGGGAAAGATATACAGTGCTGTATCAACATAAATTGCATATCTCGGCAAACTGTGACCACATAGGTTGGCGAGTAATTAAATAACATTTCATTACCGATATATAGGCACATCTTAAACGTTTTTCCTCTTTCTTGCTTTCTGGCTACTACATTTGCGTACCTGCAGTTGCCAAGTGAATATTAAATCTAGATATACACACAAACGAGACACAGTTGGCTAAAGATTAGGATCATATATTTATAACTTGAACCAAATAATACAGGGCTGAATTATATATGAGTGCGTATATCGAGATTGCAATTTGCGACTTGCGAAAAAAAAAATCGCTGTAGTCCAGCGACCTCAGTGCCCGGAAGGGGTCACTGCCTGGTGCTAACGTTACAGCGCAGAAGAAAGGACGAGGACGCCATCCAAGTACCGCAGTGCCATAGAGCAACCGCACTGTCATCAATGGCGCAGAGATCTCTACAGATTCGACTATAGACCTATTCCACCGGGCCTACGACACGCAGGTGGCGCTGTCGTCGGGTGTTTTGGTTTCGCATGGTAGGCATCCGCCGGCGCGCCTACCGTAGCAGCCGCTGCGTTTTCGCTGGTGCGGGCGCTTCTCACCGCCGTGAAATGAAGAAAAAAGTGTTCACCGATGACCTGCGCCATTGTTTGGTTGCTCAGCAACGCACAAGATATGTGCGATAGGTTTTTATCGGTTTCCTGCTTATGTCTCTCTTAAGGAAAGGGACGAACCTGTAATGCCGGCTGTTTGGCGCATCGGTTATGCGCCAAACATTTTCGTCACGACTAATCATATGCGTAATTATTTGGCGTTAGTGCGGCTTGTTTCATTTGAGAGAAATAACATTGTCACAAGTTTGTCAAGTGTAATTCTCGACACCAAGTTTCTTGGCATAAGCAAAGTGCGGACACAGAGCGATGACGATTACCGCAAAGCGCGCACGACGTTAGCTTAGCTCGATGTGTAGAAGTAATCGCGGTCGCCGTGTATTGTTGAAGTGGGGATGCTATAGATACGTCATACGAATTTCAATCGCTCAAATGAAACGAATATATAAGAGCTTAATTCACGTAGCCGTGAGCGAAAGGCCGATTACAGTGACAGTTTTGCAAATTGCTTGTGGCTGTGATAGCATACACACGAGAAGTGTCTTTGGCAATGCTGTAGTGGTTACGATGCGCTTTAAATTTTTTTTTTCGATTGTCAGACTGCTTGAATGAACTACACGCTTGAAATTTGCCGCGTCGTTACAGGACTACACGCCTTCGCGATCGGAACTGAGCGTATGGGCAGAGCCGCAATTGCCGCGGTTATGCGCCTAGCTGGCAGTTATTTGAGAGCCTTGTCCTTGGCACGTTATTGCTGTATCACAGCCATATTTACATACGTTATAGGCAGGTTGCACATCTAACTCCCCGCGACGACGTCAGCGCCGTTGCGGCGGAGGGCGCGTTACTGTCGGAAGAGCGGAGAGCGATCGCGCCTGCTTGCCCGTGGCGGCTGTGGCAGCTAAAAGGCTGTGTCATCGCCCTGCAACGCAGCGAAAAAAAAAAAATAAATCTTAGTATAGCGTGTCCGAACGGTTCTTTGTAGAAGTGGCAACTGCAGCTTTGTGGAATCGAACAGTTGATATTTACAGCAGCTTTCGTAGACGAAATATCAAAGCTTCCCAACTCGCCCGTAAGTGCTTTATAGCAGCGAGTTATGAATTGCAGCAGATTTTTTCTTATCTAAAAGACAGTTTTGAGTTGTTTGCATGAATTGTAGATGATAGATTTTTCTGTGCGGCACAAATTTGGGGAAATCTACGTGCGTGTTTGGAGCAATCTCGGGGTGCAGATATGCACGTTTGTAGGCTGTTTTCGCGCAATAAACGTTAAAAAAAAGGAAAACGTTCAACAAGCATAGCTTGTTTAGAGCATCATGTTAACGTCTGTTAGTTTTTATCAATTTTAATATAATGAGTGAATTAAAGCGATTATAAAAACAGTAAGTTTACTTCCCCTTCGATATCGAATTTCCATTACCAATTTTTGTAATCGTCACATACTTCGCATATATTTCGTTTTTCACATTACTTCGTTTGCTCTTGCATATGTGCCCTTGACGGCGGGTGGTAGACATCTGGTGCCAGCTGTTTATTTCATCCCCATTTACACGCGACGGTGAACAACGTAAACTTTATTAAAACAATATCCCCACAAGACTAAACCGCCGAATTGGGGAACGGCCGGGTTCTCAATATCACTGTGCACTACAAAAGTGCTCTTGCACTGGTTGCTGAGAAAATGCTCAACCAGTTAACAAATAAAACGGCCGAACGTGCAGCCAACTCCATATTTTTTTGAGAGATTTTTCGTCCACATTTGTGGAATGCGGTGGCGGGTGGTTTCAGCGCCAGCTTTTTTTATTTCATCTATTACGTAATGCGCAGAGCTTGCCCGATCCAGCAGCTGACCGTTCCCAGTACATTCACCCAACAGAAAGTTACAACTGTTTACCGATAATGGAAAAGACGAAGGTCAGTAACACGAGCGTTCATGTTGCACCTCTCTGTAGTATATATATGCCTTCTTGTCCCGCTAGCGCTTAGCATTTTTTTATACCCTGCCCGCAAGACCGAACATCTAGCTTTCTCGCAATACGTGTTGAATTTCACGTAGAGCTAAAAAAAAAGAAGATTGCTATTACACCCCGCAACACTGCGCTCAGCGGGCGCGGCGCCTTCATTCTCTCGGAGTATAGCGGAGGGGGGCCCGGGGAAGCTCTCCCGACGCTAACGAAAAAAAGAGGCCACAGTGGCGCTAGCGGGCTATGCGATGGTGGAGGCTCCTGGCGGGTGCAACCTGGCCATAGCGTCACCAATATCGCATGCTTGAGTACCTATTCCGTTACATTTGTTTTTGCGCAAGGATTTCGTGTAGGGATTAGAGGCTTTAGTCCGAAATAGTATTTTAGCTGAGGCATCTTCAAGTCGTATTTAAACAAAAGTCTCACTGCTGCAAGTGGTTCATCCTTGCGCTAGCTACCGAAATAAAGCATACGCATGAATCGATGCCGACATGATAGCTCGCGATCGTTCGCATCATGTGGCAAGGTGCTTGTCCTTTCAATCAATTTCTCACATCTTGTCATAGCTGGGCGTCGGCACTTTCTTTTCTACGTTCATTGAATGCTTCCTACAGAGCTAACGCAACTTCATCTCACGCGGCTGCCCCTCGCAAACTGTTGTAAACAGGCCGTCGGCGCTCCGACGCCCCGTGCTCGCAGGCAGCTTTCGCACGCGCTTCGCCGGCGGCTGTGGCGCGACCGTGCAGGGCCGCGGCAAGCGGTGGGCGGGACCTCCGCGCCGCAACGTCGACACAAGCCCTGGTTATATCGCCGGTGCCTACCACTGGAGGGTGATCCTCTCTCTCATTGGCTAGTTCGATGTAGAAGCATCTTTAGTTCATAAGCTTCATTATATACAGCTGCAAGTACTGATGACAGGTGATTTTTAAAGGTCTTGTACCAAGCAGCACAAAGGCCGTCTGGTCCAGGCGACTTTCCCGAATTTAGGCTGTCGATTGCACAAGTAACCTCCTCTTCTGATATTGGTTCCTCTAGTGAAGCCTTTACTTCTTCCGACAGCCGGGGCATACGACTGAGGAATAAGAGTTCTTTAAAGCACGACATTTTTCACTGTCCTAAAATCAAAAAGATTGTGAAAATGGCGACGAAAAGCCTTTCCTATATCTCTGCTATCGGTCAAGATGACTCCATCACTTTCAATTGCTTCAATTTGTTTTCGGCGGGCTTGCTTTTTCTCGAGTCCCAAAAATCTTTTGGTAGGCGTCTCTCCACCTGCCAGGGCTTCCGCTCTCGAGCGCACGAGCGCTCCTCGATAGCGTTCTTCATCCAAGAACTCGAGTTTCTTTTTTATATTGTGTATATCCTCATGATAAGCACCGGGCACCCTAAACTCAAGTGCAGTCAGCTTAGACAGCCCGTTTTTAGCTCATTTTCTTTATGTTTTTCGTGAAAACGGAGCACAGTTGATTGCTCTACAGCTTTCATCTTAATGCTTTCTTTTACTAATTCCCACTACTCACCGAGGTGCATAGTCCTTCCGTACAGCTTTCAGACACTTCACTACGGATTCTATAAATATTTCATCCTGCACTAACCTATCGTTCATCTTCCAAAGCTCCCAAACAAAATTACTGTTCTTTTTCTTCGGTCCTACACAACATTTCGCGAGACAATGATCAGAAAACGAAACAGGCAACACAAAGTAACACCGACAGTTTTCAAGGAACTCAGCATGCAGGTATATACGGTCTAAACGAGTGGGACTTCTCCTCTGAAAGTGGGTGAACGTTACTTAACGGGAACATCATCTAATTCGAAATCAGAAACAGTCTGTGTGAGAACATCACTGCTTTTGTCATGGACAAGACGCAAAGTAGACCTGTTTTGAGCAGTCAACACACAGTTAAAATCTTCCAAAAGCACGTTATTCCTGCTGGGTGTTAAGTGCTGTTTAAGATTAAGAAAGAAATCAACACGCTCTTCAACTTCATTAGGTGCATATATACCTAACACGCGCCATTCTACCTCACTGTACTCAAAATCACAAACCACAATTCGTCCGGACGGACACGAAAAAATGCCCTTTACCGTGAGCCCCGGGAGCTTTTTCACGAATAGCACACAGCCCGCAGATGATCCTACAGCGTGGCTAACAACTGCACAGTATCTCGTCGTGAAACGCAGCACCATGCTCTCGGTTTCTTCCTCACCTCCCACCTTGGTCTCTTGTATAGCGACCACGTCGAGATCCTCCTCCGTCAGCAAACGATACACTTGGCTCTGCTTTCTTTTGGAGGACAGTCCTCGAACATCTAAAGTGGCGAAACTCAGCGTCTGGTCCGTAGTCATCATGATATAGTCAGGAAATGGCCCGGAGAATGGTGCGCACCTTAACGTCTAGCGTTCCGCTAGACGCCTCCGGGGTCGTCCGGTGGACGACGCTCATCGACTTGAGAGGAAGGCGATCCTACAATCCTCCCCGAGGCTTGGACGCTAGGCTTCAGCCTAGTACCCATGCGCCTGACGGGAGGCGTCTTTGCCCGCGGTTCTCTTTCCTCAATAACGAGGTTTCTGTAGCACTTCTGAGTTGCTGCTTTGAGAGGTCGCTTAACTGGTGCTGAGACGCTATCCCCTCGAACAGCGTCTTTCGTCATGGGGGCGTCTTCCTCAGGTTGGTTAGCGTCTTGCTCATCTTGACGGCTTGTGCTTTCTCTTCCACAGTCCGCCCAGCTCTCAGGTGCTGCTGTGGCTTCATTGGGACCGTCGCTGTGCTGGGATGCCTCAACCTGTAAGCCACGATGTTACTTGAAACTGCCTCGGAAAAAAAAAACACCACATAAATGTAAGGTAGCGGAAGGAGTCTCCTTAACGCATTTTGTTCGGCAGGTGTAACGACGAAAATGAGCCCATTCGGCGATTTGTAGGCTCATTCGGAGATTTGTAGGAGGAATGAACTTTATTGAGTAATCAAGTAAACAGCAAACATTAGATAATGTGCTGCCATCTGTGAGGTATTGTGAAAAATATTGTGAAAATATAGTCGCATGGCCTCCGAGATGGCGGGCGCGCCCGCCGTCTCGGAGGCCATGCGACTATATCTCAGTAGCCAACGTGTCTCACTAGCCAACGTGTCCGTAAAAGAATCACACTTCCTCTTTTGCACTCTGCTGCAACTCCTCACCTTGGGTGGCGCCTTATTCATGTGCGACGCATAACGTGGGAAAACACTCGGCATCGCATCGTGCTCCACCATACGCATCTTCGTGTTCGCACGAAATTCGGTTTGCACAGCGTGTAGGCTTCTAACGGCCAAGTAATTCGACGTGGAATTCGGCATCCATTTCTTTCGTGAGATAGCTCGCAGCTCACGTAGCTCCTTGTGCGCTGGTATCCCGTAAAAGAAAACTCCCGTTGCTTTCTTTCGCTGGCTAGAAGTGCAACACAGTACGCAGGAGCAGCGCATAGTGTCCGATAAAACGGCCGTGAAACATCACCGTTGAAACAAACAAGCGGACCTTCAGCTGCCACGGCGAGTGATCTACGGTTTATTCTTTTCGTCGGCAAGTTGAAAGAGACGCGAACCGTGTATAAGTCATTATGGCACTTAATTTATTTGACCGTCACTATTTATTGTACACGAAGATTACTAATCTTTATTTCATAGTGAAAGGGCGCGATAACGCATGTAACTGTTTTTTGCAGACGACAGAAATAGCGCTAAAATGCGGCGCGTGAGCGGCGGACAGCCTGTCTGCTCGCCCGGGCAGCCCGGGCAGCACAGAGCGTCTTCACTTGCGCCCACTAGGTGCCGCTTGGCGGCTTACTGTATATGCTACCTTTAGGCATCCATGCCTTTAGGTAGAAGAGTTGCGCGTAGGTCCGCCATTACGTTCA
Source organism: Hyalomma asiaticum (assembly GCA_013339685.2). Classification (NCBI taxonomy): domain Eukaryota; kingdom Metazoa; phylum Arthropoda; class Arachnida; order Ixodida; family Ixodidae; genus Hyalomma; species Hyalomma asiaticum. The sequence continues at coordinate 63,264 of JABSTT010002061.1, forward strand.
ACCGCTCGTCGCGTGCGCAGGAGGCTAATACGGCGCGATGTCCCGGTGCGGGCGACTTGCCGCAGAATTATTCGCACGCGCTGAGCAAGGTTCCACTTCTACAGCGAAGCTGTATATTGCTACATTTTGTAACGGATCGTGTCCGCGAACAAAACGACACGAAGAACAACAGTTTTGCAGCGTTCGGCCAATCCCGGCTGCAATGCAGGGCGTGGAGCAGTGGCTCATGCGTACAACCAAATGTGAATGAAGTGAAACAAGTGAGGATTAAAGTGAATAAAAGCACACGAAGTGTACTAAAGGTGACGGAGTCAACGGAATTTGAAATAGGCGATCGAAAAGTTAGTTCACAGGTGCCATAAGTGAATCGCGGGCATCGCGTCCACAGAGAATTTTACAGCGGTGCGCCGATTACACCATCACAACTTTCAGATGCATGCTACGATCGAACAACTCAAAAGTTCGCTTCTCTGCGCAGTTCTTCGCAACGAAAAGCGGCGCGATTACCTTCAGCATGCACACGGGCTTTTCTCCCCTGGACGTAAGGCGAGAAATATTTATCTTGAAGGGCTTTTGAAGGAAACTTCAAGCACGTATGACCGACAATAAGAATGCGTTTTGGCCGCCGATGCCAGCTGATCAGCGGCCGTCGACAAAATATTGCGCGTGCGGTTACGTTAGCGACCACTGAAATAGTATCATTTGTCATTAACCATCATTCACCACTGCTTTACTGCTCTTAAAAGTGGCGCAGAAAAGTAGCTTCAAACTCATTTCAAATGTCCACGTGAACCGCGCACTCTGTGTGGTACACATTGTACGCCTTGTAGGAGGGCTTGAAGTTTTCCTTCATTGGAAGAGGGGCCCCTCTCTGTATATATATATATATATATATATATATATATATATATATATATATATATATATATATATATACTTCCAAGATAAATCCTTGGCAGCAGGTCAATTATATAATCAAAGCGTCACGTTGAAAAAACATAACATTTATTACAACGTTTCGGCCGCGAGACCGGCCTTTTTCAAGCTTCTAATATAAATGGTACGCACAGAGCCTACATGACAGTAACGGGGAAAACAAAGGGAGAGAGCATGGCTGAAGCTGAAAGGGGGAAAAAGGAAAAAAGACGAAAGGAAGAAAAAAAAGGGGGGGGCGTGTATGGAATAGTGGTGGCCGCCTTGAAAGCCCAAAGATAAAAGGGGGTGTTTGACGTATACCGCAGTAGAAGTTAAAGGAGGGAAGGTGTGGAAGGAGCGGTTTCGGCATCGCCGCTTTGAGTCACGGGAGCAGTGAATGTAGATATCAGCTACGCCCTATCCTCAGGGCACAACACGCAGCTGCAAGAAGATCGGCGCATGGAGGGTTAAAGAAAGCCAGATGTAGAAAAACTCGGAGCTCAGGACGGCATCAGGACAGCATCAGGGCAGTTGTGCACGCTTACGCACATTCTTCACTGGACAAGAAAGCAGACGCGGAAACATTGGAAACTCTTTTAAAACTGGTTTTGGAACTCAACAACTTTGAATTCGATGGCAAACACTTTGTCCAGGTTAGTGGCACATCAATGGGTACGAAAATAGGCCCCAACTATGCAAACATCTTCATGGGCGTACTAGAATCCGAATTTCTCGAGAGCTGCGAACGAAAGCCCCTCCTCTACAAAAGGTTCATCGATGATGTGTTCTTAATTTGGCCTCACGAGGAAGCTGAACTGTTAAAATTCATATCAAATTATAACAACGTCCATAAAAGTATCTCATTTTCCTCTACATATTCGGCATCGGAAGTAAATTTCATAGACACGACAATTACCTTAACTAACAACAAGCTTTTAACAACGGTATACAAAAAACCGACCGATAGGCACCACTACTTGCACTTCAACAGCAGCCACGCAAAACACTGCCAGACCTCCATTCCATATAGCCAGGCCCTCCGCTTTAAAAGAATAAGCTCTAAAGAAGAAGATTTCGTATCCAACGGCGAGCAACTCCGAGTGGACCTGAAGCGCCAAAGCTATCCTTCGTCGGTCGTTGAGGATGTCATAAGAAAAGCCGGGCAAAAAGAGCGCGGTGACCTCATTCGAAAAACCACTCATGTCAAACAAAACGCACATGTCAATCTCATACTAACTTATTCATCTCCTGCACTTAACATTAATTCGATTTTGCGGAGCCATCACAACATCCTATTACAGAGCGAGAAAATGCGGCAACTCGTTCCAGAACCGCCTCGTGCAGCCTACAGGAGGGCAGCAAATATACGGGACAGAGTCACATCATCCACAACGACACTCGAAAATAACAAAGGTTGTGCACCCTGTCACAAACCGAGGTGCATGGTCTGCCGTGTGATTAACACCACTGACGTGGCGCAAAGCAGTGCATCTTCCTTTTCCTATAAAATTCAAGGTGAACTCAATTGTGACACACGCAACGTCGTCTACCTTTCAGAATGCACAGCCTGTCGCGTACAATGCATTGGACAAACAGAAACTTCCTTCAGATTTCGTTTTAATAATCATAGGGCCCACGTAAAATCACTGCCGCAACTTCCAATTTCACAGCACGCAAATATCATTGGACACCCACTCGACAAATTTAGAGTCACAATCCTGCGATCCGGCTTCCAGACCCATTACGACAGGGAGGCGTGTGAATCACACCTAATACACAAGTTCAACACTATGTCTGGCGGGCTTAACGAGACCATCCGCAAATTAACATTCCTTAAATATATATATATATGTATGTGTGTTTAGATACGTCTCTGTATTATTGCATGTTTCCATACTGCTGTGTAAGATACTCGCAATGGTCTTCTGTTTCTCATGTTACTGTATATTTTGATTGCGCGCTTTTATCCGTATTCACTGTTCAGGTGAGCCTGTTTTGCTTGTATTTGTGCCTGTGAACCTTACTGTCATCGTATTGCAAATTTTCCTGTGCTCCACCTCACACAAGCGTCCACGCTCCCCCCCCCCCCCCCCTCCTATTCCTTTTTTCTTTCGTTTTTTTCTTTTTGTATTCCGTTCTTTTATCTCACCCCGTATCTCATCTCTCTTGCTAACTTCCCAAGGCAGGTTTCCTGTTGCTACAGGCCGCCATAGCTCTGAGGTTTTCTACATCTGGCTTTCTTTAACCTTCCATGCGCCGATCTTCTTGCAGCTGCGTGTTGTGCCCTGAGGAGAGGGCTGAGCTGATGGCTACATGCACGGCTCCCGTGACGCAAAGCGGCGGCGCCGAAACCGCTCCTTCTCCACCTTCCCTCATTTAACTTCTACTTCGGTATACGTCAAACACACCCTTTTATCTTTGGGCTTTCAAGGCCGCCACCACTCTTCCATACACCGCCCCCCTCCCCTTTTTTTCTTCCTTTCGTCTTTTTTCCTTTTTCCCCCTTTCAACTTCAGCCATGCTCTCTCCCTTTCTTTTCCCCCGTTACTGTCATGTAGGCTCTGTGCGTACCATTTGTATTAGAAGCTTGAAAAAGGCCGGTCTCGCGGCCGAAACGTCGTAATAAATGTTATGTTTTTTCAACGTGACCCTTTGAATATATATATATATATATATATATATATATATATATATATATATATATATATATATATATATATATCAGGCACGTAGGCAAGGGGGGGCCCATGGGGGCCCGGGCCCCCCCCGAAATTCGCCAAGTCAGGCATCAATGCAGGGGTATATAGGCACAAGTACAAGTAGCGCCGTGCGCATTTAAACAAATGAAAAACAAACGATAGTCAAGGAACTCACTAAGAACAGCTACCCAAGAACCTTTATTCCGAAAACACTTCAATTCCAAAAGCACGGCTATGCTTGCCGAGAATCCAGTGTCCTCCGGCTCCTGAATCAACACTACAACAGAAACACCAGACTCTCCCATATGTCCGAAGCGTTAGCGAAACTATCACCCGTATTCTCAAGAAGAAGGCATCCGATTGACTCACAAGCCCACGAGCACATGTTCTCTACATATTGCCGAAGGCCATTCACCGAAAGAGAGAGCCCAAGCCACTGTATACAAATATGTGATGCGAGCTACATCGGCGAAACGAAAAACCTCAAGGAAATACTTCGACAGCACAAGAATGGCCTCTGCAATTTTGCAACAGATCGCAACCCGATAGCCAAACATTCCCAAGATAGCGACCACCGTATCAATCTTCCTGACACAACGGTCATACCAACTGAAACCAATTATCGGAAAGAGTTACTGCTTTGTGATTGCGGAAAAAGGCAGAAAACTTCGCAACGCAGGACATTTTAATATATGTAAGACAAGCTTGTTGGAAACGAAATTACCAGAACGAACAAAATGTTGCCATACGGCTTCGAAATCAGAGAAAACGACGTTATCTGTCGATACTTCGCGCTACTTTTCTTCGTCGCATCAGTTATGTTTAGGAAGGTGCTTCGTTGGTTGTGTCGGGTTTTTTGGAGCAAAAGTGACCATGTCCATATTGCCTCCAAACGAGGATTCTCATCTACGGTCAGGGCGCTCGGTAGTTGGATTGCTTCAAGGAACAGTGCAAAGAATGACAGGACGTACAGAAAAGGATAGCGTTGACTCCACCGGTGGATTCCCTGAGGAAATGTCTTTCTTAATGAGAGGAGCGGTGTCTTTGTTGCTACAGAGCAAGCAGGCGGTATAATGCGGGCATCGTTTATACAGTCGCGTATTGGCGGCAACTTAGGGAACATTCAGGTGCTTTCTTCAACTGACAGCTGCGCGGCGTGGGAAAACGCATGTGTACGGCTTGGCTTTGCCGCACACGCAGAATTTTTCCACGAACGGACGGCGGAAGCTAACCGAAAGCTTGGAAAAGGGGGCTTTTGTATGAAAAGCGACCGCTTGGACGACCCATTAACCCGCTCAATCCCCCTGGCACCTTTGCGAACCACACCACCCTTTTTCCGCCGCCTGTGTCGTGGGGGCAGGCGCCCGCGTGGCGGAAGGAGTAAACAAGGTAAACAAACAGGGTAAACTGCGCTTGTAGTTCTGCGGAAGGGTACTACAGGCGAGCCACGTTCATTCCATAGATAGATGACCTGAAAGCTTCCCTCCAAACGGCGCTTTGCAAACCATCG
>JABSTT010002062.1:0-57132 GCA_013339685.2 Hyalomma asiaticum
ATAGATTAGGTAACATATCGGGTTCAAGATGACAAGTGTATATACGAGTCATCAATGCACTGCATGTGAACACATGCCATCCATCAAGCAGCATTTAACACAGAACACTTGTCTGTAAGGGACCACTTTTTCTGGCCTCTCGGTAGTGTCCTCTAGCTGTCATCCCTCCATGCAGTGTGCCACCTGTAATTTGTGAATAAAAGACAATTCTTTAGGCCACATCTAGCATTTGTAGAGCCCCTGAGAGAAGTTTTGGATTTCAGTGGCCAAATAATTTTCAAAGCCCTTCAAAGCTACATGCGTGCAACCACCCACTCCTATAATTTATATGGGTGCTTTGTCGTAAGGCAACTCACAAGACTTTAGAAGGATGATCAACTGGGCGAGTTGGACTGGTTAAACATCTTTAACAGTCAGTGTGAAAAATGAGGACAACACACAAGCTACAGTTCGTGTCCGTTCTTCCACGTTTTCCCGCACTGACCGTTAAAAAAAGAAGAAAAATGTCCATAACTTCTTTTTTAGTCCATGATTATGGCAACTGCAGTACACGGTGCTGCACACACAAACAAGAAATGCGGTGTACATGAAAAAAGCTGCTGGGATGCTCTGCTCCTACAATGGCTACACCACCATCTGAGAATACTTCTGCCACCATTCATAGCCTCCAAGGTTGTGAGTGACAGGAAAAGCCTGCTTTGGTGCAGATTCTCTGCTTTGTAGCACGGATGCAGCAGCACTCAAGAAATGCAGCAGGATGGAGCAATTGTAGCAGCATTGCCATCACTGGATATGGCAGAGTGCCAACCAGGCCCATTTCAATGCTCACGAAATGGCGCTGCCACCACAAATTTGTCATGGAGGTTTTTACAGATAGTAAGAGCTGAGTGATCCAGTAAAGCAACTTTCTGTTTGCAAAGGCTAGTCGGATCTGGCATGACCACAGAAGCCTACATGGTCCGGCCCGTTTCGAATAATTAGGTAGTGTCTTTTCAATGCTAAAACAGAACACTTGGTTCTTGGATACGACATCACACTGGTACACCGAAAGATCCCGCAGCATACTGCGCAGCCGCAGCGGCTAGGTGGATTCTCTTGTCATAGTGCCAACTCTCGTTTGAGGGAAGACTAAGAAGGCCCCTCAAACACCAAAAGATGGCGCCACGACAACGGGTCCTAAGGTTGCTGTGGTGCCAAACAATATCTGGTCATGCCGTTGTGCGGAGTGTCAACACCTAAAAGCTTGTGTGACACACATAGTCACCTGTGACACACATAGTCACACACATAGCCTGTGTGTGACTATTTGGCTTAACATATCATTGGTTGTTTCATCAACCAATAGGCTTGCTCGGTCAAGCTGTCGCATCACTTGTACTGGCAAAAAACTTGGGCTATAAAAGAACCATAAAGAAATTTATGTTGAAGGCACCCGGAAAGTTGTGTACGAGATCCCCCATTCCTGCAGGGAAGTTATGTAGGCCCGACAGCTTACTGTATCAGTGTATGACTCGAGGAGCATGCGAAAAATCTAGTCAATAGTGTAAGCATACATCTTGCTAATCACTGCAAAGCTTGCTACACTTGCAAACCACATTTTCCAAATGTGAAAATCTATGCACAAGCAACCAAGAAACTGCTGGCGAAGTGTTGGAAGCATTTTAAATAAAAAACATGGGTTAAAATTGTATGAGCAATATATCAATTATTTTGTGCAATGGAAGAATACGATACCATCTCTGTCATGCATGAATTACCTGTGTGTAATTTCCTTGTATTTGTGAGCCAGTGCTGCTTGTGGTGACATATATACGTACTAGCTGTCTTCAATAAAAAGAATTGTTAGTTTGCACGTGTTGCATCACTTCGTGATGAATTCCATGTCTAAACAACAACTAGCACAGCATAAAGCACTTCTGGAGAAACATGGTATGAGTACTGCATAGAGGCCTCTAGCATGGGACTTAAGTGCATCTGCCAGGGCCTAAATTTTATACAAAATAAACTAAGAGCAAATTGGAGGCTACATGGGATATTGAAACTAACAATAAACTCCACCTGGTTAGACCAATCATCTCAGACTGGCAATTATGCAGACACCAGGAACACTTCATTGAAATAATCATATGCCACCTACACTCCCCCCCCCCTTACTAACAGAGCAAGACAAACCATTGCGTGAGCAATGTGGATGAGAACTCACAGTTAAACGTACTTTATTCGCATGCAGAAAACTGGAAGAACTTTGGGAAAAATACTTTACTGTGTTTTACGATCAACACATTCCTTTTCATCCAAAACTACTTCCCGGTGAAAACGCACTTGTAAATGTTCTTTCTATTGTTAGCTATTTAAGGGAAGAATGTGTTCTCAAGAAACTAAATTACCACCCTGTACATTGCTGCGTATGTGATGCACCTAACCCATTCTTTTCATAGTTGAGAAGAAGGCTGAGGTCTTTACCTACTTGGTGGGTTCCTCGACGTCCTTGTCCGAGACAAGGGCGGTTGCTGAAGTAACCTAACAATTCCAAATATATTACACCTTGTTCTTGGCGCATGACAACCTTAGATGCTTATGCGCCATAAACCCAACCCAACACAACACGTTAAGTGCATCTGCATTGTACTCCTGGTGAGTATGTCGCTTGAGGCGCTAGAAGGAGCATTCCAGTGCGTGTCTCTGGGGCATGCTCCGTTACTTTGATATACGATATGCTGCATGTATCCAACCAGTTGACACTGGCATACGGCCACATAGTATACAAACAGCGCGAAAACAACGCCAAAGGCAGCATCACTGGACGCATTGGTTACCGTTCCAAGTGTGGGAGACCTATTTCTTCACTCAGCCATCTCGCATGCAGTGAGAATAGCTTTCCGACAACTGGCTGGCGGCGAAGAAATGCAAGAGGACGTTTTAACTTCTGGGGTTTCATGTGCCCAATCCACTATGTATGGTTATGGATCCAAACAAAACAAAGGTTCGAGAGAGGGTGGAAGCTTGAAGTAATGAAAAAAGTCGTCGAAAACGATTAAAAAAACAGGTAACATTGCGAGAACCAACGTCTTGTCAAGTGAAAGCTTGTCTTCGTCAGCCGTTGCTCTGGAGACTGTAAGACCACTTGTAAATCCCTCTTTTGTAATCGCTTTGATCGATATTTTTCATTACTACACATGGGTATGGTGGCTAGAAGGGGAGGTGGCGCGAGCGCGGCGCGAAAGGCGATCCACCGTTTCATGACACGTAGCGGTGGCGCTGCGGCTCGCAGTAAGATGCCTATCCGCCGCGGTCGCCGCGGCTAGCGTACCGCGGCCTTCTACGCTCTGCGTACTCGGCGCTCATTTCATTATTGGCTGCTCATGTTGGAATGAGGACGTTATAAGTCCCAACTTTCAGAACCGCACAGATGTGCTGCAACTATCCGACACTTGGTTAACGTTCTTGTAATACTATGATTATTTACTTTACTGCACTCACTTTTGGATAAGTTGATAGCACCCGCACTCACTAAAAGTAGAGCTGAGCAAAGATTTAAGACTATTTCCGAGGTATTGAAAACACTCGACCCATGCACTCGACTGCCGCTGCTCGACAGTGTCAACACAACCCCACTTTTATTCACTTCATGCGAACTTCAGGGACGAAATGTATTTTGTATACAAGAATAATTTACAAGAACATACTCAAATCTGAGGAACATGCACGAAGCCAAAAAGAAGCAAGAAAACATACACAAAAACAATTTGAAAACAACATATTGCAAAATCTCACATGAAGAGCATACATAAAGATTATGAAATAACACCGCAGTTCTATTCCAAATTACACAAATTTTGCCTTAAAGAGTGCACTGTTAATGGAATGTAAATACTGGTAGTGCGACATATTTTGCAAAGCAATAAAGAAACAGCATCTGCTGGTACTAATGAGATTTGCTTGGACACTAGATTGATGTATGAGAAGCTAACTTCAAGACCAGAACTAGTAATTTTACGAGATGAAGCAGTACAATGCACAAACGCAAGCAATAACAGCATTGTTATCCTGCTTTGGCACTGATGCAAAATTTTTGAGCAGAAACAAATTCAAAATCAAGCTTAACTTGATCACAACACACGTCTCAATTTCAAAAATTTCATTCGCTTCTGCCTTTCACTTCGTAAAGAGTTCGGGTGCTTCACTTGGAAATGAAGTCTCGTTAAGACGTAAAACTTGATTATCTTGTTGGTGAGAATTGTGCTGTGCTCGGCACACCCAACAAGAGGAAGCTTTGTGAGCTGAAGGAACGATACCAACTCAATAAGTCTATCGCTGTTTACACGCCTTAAACTAAAGCAGCGTGTAAATGTGTTCTCAAGTGCTGTGACAAGTGCATTCAGCCGCTCTGATGGGTATAAAAGCCCGCCCCCCGTCAACTGCTTTAGTGATGGATGCTGTTGCTGGAGGTGACCCATCCTTCTCTTTAAGTAGCTGTTGGCAACATTCCATGCCCTTGGTGCTGGCAATACTTCATCTTGTTACATAGCCAGCCATGTAATACATCAGCATTGAGTCACTGGCTTGCACAGCCATCGAACGTGGTCAAGAAGGTCACAGTGATTTAGCACATCATAAGCCTCGGAAAGATTGCCTATGTCGAGGAGCTCGTCAATTCTCGCTCAGGATAGGGTGGAGTGGAAATCGATGGGAGAGGCCTTCGTCCTGCAGTGGACCTAAACAGGCTGATGATGATGATGATGATGATGATGATGATGATGATTGTTGACATCATGAGATCCTACCAAATTTCTCAAGAGTCCCGAAGACACATTTCCGTGTGTAGGTGACTTAACAAGGTTTTGGAAACTTAGTGTGTTCACTGAGATTAAAAACTGGCTCGGTGTAGGGTGGTCATTGCACCCTGACATTTGTCGCACGATCCCAAGAAGCCTTTCAATCGAGTCTTGGCACAACCGGCTTGTCATAAGACAATGGTAGTCCAACTTGGTAACTACATAATCCAACAAGTGCAAAGTGCTTGACAGTGTGACCCTCAGGCCCTCAGCTGTGCTCTGACTTAGATAGCCTTCGGATGTAGCTGCTTCTTCCCACTCATCCAAGTATTCCAGGAAGCTTTCAATAGAAGCATGATGAAAGTTTCTTGGCCTCAGAGCGCCTGAACTGCATCTTGATGTCATGGCCTCGATTAATCTTCGCATTCTGTCAACAAAGCTGGAAGTGGCAGCGGCATCCCCATGCCTACTTTGTATTTCATTCTGGTATAAGAATAAACCTCTGAGAACTTCATCACTGAACAACGGGAAAGCAATACCAACTCTCATGCTCTCGAAGCCATTTGGTCGCACAACTGATTGGTTCACGTGCGGCATCGCTTTAAGTGTGGTGTCATGCCTGTCGTCGCACCTTCTAGCACAGTCTATATGGTCTACACTAGCACATCCTTCTGGCAGATTGAAGTCTTTGCGCTCGAAACAATTTCGCACGCACTTGAGAAGGTGGGGGAAGTCAGACACAAAGTAAATAAAACGTTCAGCATCAGTTGCGTGCTACCTCCTGCACACTGTCTTGCCCTTTTTCCACACACACCAAACGAACACCACATACTCCTGTTCCAGGAAGCTCCATAACATGTTATAAAATCCACATGCAGCCCAGCGTTCTCACACAATACCACAGCTTCAAGTATGATCTTAGAAAGTGTATCTGCTTTTACATTGCTATGTGAAGCAAACACACCAACAATCTGGTGCCACTTACCACTAAACGGTTGAAACATAACCACGAGACCATGGTCACAAGTGAGCATGCGCTTGTCTTCAGGTGTAAACTCACCCAGACCCACGAAGCCTTCAATTTTCCCATTTGATGCAAGGCTGAGATTTTCGGAGAGCTTCATCTCATCAAATAGAAGTCCTCCATGGCATTGCGAAGGGTCCATTGTTTTGGTCTTCTCTTTTACAGCAGCAAGCAACTTGGTGCTAAGGCCGAACCCACTTCTGTACTTTTTCAGGAAGCAACGAAGAGACGTACGTGAGGGCAGAACCATGATTTTGTGCTTCCTTATATGTTCATAGAGCCGGGGGCTCTTCATGCACATCACTGCACATTCTAATACCAACTGCGTCTCATACTTCATTTCCTTTGTGCTTCTGCGCTTGCATGCTGCCAGACATGCTCTGACCTGTTGCTTCTGCTTTACAGGCAGAGCTTGGACTGCTTTGTCAAACATTTCCGAGTCGATCCGCGCATTCTTTTCCTTTAGGTTCTGGATCAGCGACTTTCCTTTGATAATTGTGAGTCTGCTTCTTTTCAGTTGCACAGTTCAAAGCTTTAGCTTGTATGACGCTGTCCGACCACGAGTATTAGCTGTCCTCCTGTAGAAAGCCTGATTCTGCAGGAGCTTCCTGAGATACTTGCACTGTGGGCAGGCCTGCTTTGCTGAATGTGCAACACCGAAGCAAGAAGCACTGAATACTTTGCCGCCATGCGTCTTCTCTCTGCGCTTTGGGTTGGGGCTGAACTCGCCTTCTTCACCGAATCCTTTGCAGGGGATGAGCTCATCAACATGCCGAAGCAGATCTTCAGCCATTGCCACGTCAGCGATCTGAAGCGAATTTACTTTCGTGGCTTGAACGAAAACGTTTGCGTGAATTGAGCTGTCATTCGCAACGAACAATACCACTTTTTCAATATACAAGTTTTCGCGATGCAGTGCCCGTGACATTGTCCTCACCAGCAATCGGCTGTCACGTCCAGTAAGCGCTGGGCAATTGGCAGTTCCCCACATCAGGCAGCACTGGGTAGTTGACTTTGGACGATGCGCTCCTTTCTTCTAAAACGTCTAGCTCGTCAACACAAGCGGCATTACTTGCTTGGTGCCTCGGTTACTTCACAGGAAGGCCACAAGTCGACGTTTTCGTCTTTCTTTTCTGCGGTACCTTCTTCGACAAATACTGAGGGAGGTTGGGGAAGACAGTCGGAATCGCATCGCTTGTTAGCACAGGTCGATCACGAGGAATTGTCACTGTCTCGCCGTTGATCGTATGCGTAAGCGATCGCACAATGTGCTGTTCATCAAAATGGAGCTCGCAGGTTCTTGAGCTTGATCTGCACGTGAGGACTTGATCTGCACTTGAGGACTTGATCTGCACGTGACACTGCACGCTGCCACGCTTTCAAGCGTTCTGGCTCCTTCGGCACGGAAAACAACGACACACGTTGGCCAGACCTCCTCGACGAGACGTACCCGGACGAACAGCCGGGTGGGAAGCAGTGTGTCTGCGTCGTTTTCTTCTTCTTGACGCCTGAGTCCATAATGGCAACAACGCACGAAAACTTGCACGAAAAATCCTCGCCGTTTTACAAAAAGCGGCGCGCAGAACGAGCGGAGTACACGCGACACAACACGGCACAGCACGAAAGCAAGCACGTGAGCGAGCGCGCAGCAAGCATCGAACAGTAGGGTGCCTCGATCTGCTCGGATGGATGGATGGATGCTATGAGCGTCCCCTTTGTAACGGGGCGGTGACTTGTGCGCCACCAGGCTCGTAGAGCTTTTTTTTTCCTCTCTTTAAATTTTCCTTATGCCTTTTAAATTTACTTCAATCAAATCGATCATACTATAGCAAAAACGGAAATTCATAGCCCAGTTCCCTGCCCCTTATGGCAGAAAGTCCATATTTTTTTTATAATTATTTTTGTCCGTTCTCTCTAGTTTTCTGCCACCAGTATTCTAACCGTATCTTACTTATTTCAATCGCGGCTATGTTCAGCTTCCCGTTGTTCGCCCTAAAACCCAAGGCTTCCTGTAGGGTGGTGCCCAAACGTACACCTGGGTGGATATTTCCGCATTCAATCAGAACATGCTCCGTCGTTTCCCTATCTTCCTCGCAGCATGTGCATTTTTCCTCTTCTTTACTGAATTTCGCTTTATAAATACGCGTTCTAAGGCAGCCCGATCTCGCTTCAAACAATAAAGCGCTTCCTCTTGAATTATCATAAAATGCCTCCCTCTTTATTTCGTTTTTGCCCTCTCGGTAGTTATTCAGAGTCGGTTTTTTTTTCCATCGCTGCCCTCCAGTTCTCCGCCTCTTCTCTTCCGCCTCAATCTTCTCCGCCTCAATCTTCTCCGCCTCTCTGACTTTTCCCTTTAAGCTCTTTGTTGTCAGTTCTCTTAGAGCCGTATATTTACTGGTGAGCCTCCTAGTTCTCTTTCTCCACTGCGTGTCAACGCTCTTTCTATATAAATAGCGGAACACCTTCATCGAACAGCCTGCGACAGCGCCACAGGGTGTCCGCGGCCGTTTCACGAAGCAAGGGAGCGCTCCTTCTCTGCCGCCGCAGTGCCGCTCGCGCCACCTCACCTATGCCACCATAACCTGGGGCACGCCGCAGTGGGGGACTGGTGTTTGATGATTTCTGGGGTTTTTGTCCCAAAATCAGCTCCGGATTCATTTTGAACACGGGCAACTTTAAAAAAAATCGCTGGTTTGACTGAGTACAGAACATAGGTGTTGGGCACAACACGAATGTCGTCCTTCTCTTGTGTCCGTGTCTTACTTTTTCGCATTATGAACTCTTAAGAAGTAGCTCAGCTTTGTGTCGTTCTAAAAAGATGTTCTGTCACTCCGTCCTCATCAATACATGCAGAATCCGTTCAGAAATTCGTCACTTACACATTGAAAAATTGTTCCGATGAACCGTTTGACGCATGACGACAAGACCGCAGCAACCGCAAGACCGCACCGCACCGCGGGGCGAAGCCGGCTCCTCTAGGGATGGAAACCACTTGGCGCGGCTTTCTAGGTAGTACCTAGACATAGGGAGACGATCAAGACGAAAACGTGACAAAAGCCCCTAGATCGTACCCTCGCAGCTCACGCATGCGCACAGTACATTGAGTGTCCCGAAAACGACCTTCTCGTGGGTTGGAGTCGTCCTCTTGGCAGCTTGGGCTTGGCTCACGGCTGGACGGGGGCGTACGGTACATGGACCGAGAAGCACCTCCACCATATGTCACGTGGTTGTGACACACGCAGCACTTGAGACGAAGCACGCAGGACTCAAGCTGATGTCAGGCGAACTGTTTATTGGGCGAACTTGTGCCCAGCAAAACAAGGCCAATGACAATTCACAGCAACAGCGGCGTGAACAGTCGTCGGTCGACGGAAAGACTGACAAGCGGCGTAATGCGTCGTGTTTCATACACGCTTCATAACGCATTCTCCCATTATCTCTGGAATTCCAGAAGTTACTGAAATGTGTGCGTCGAGCATGCAAAGTTTCAAGAATGGTCGACACTGCTCCAGAAGTGGCATGCAGGATAAACGCGGCCTACGTTGCGCGTAACAGAAAGTGATAACAGCGCTCCCCGCTATCAATCAAAACCAGCGCGCGTGTCACTGAGAGCGATAGCGGCTTTTCACTTAAATCAAAACGATCGCACGTGTCAATAACAGAAGCTCAGAAAAAAAACCAGAATAGCGCATTGACGTTGGCCGAAGAGACTATCACCATTGTTTACATGTAATAGGAGAAGTTCGGTATCTAGAGGAAGGTAAGCGCCTCCAATAATCCATTATGATAGTTGACATGAAAATGTCGTTGCAATATGAATAAGCAGAGATGCAATTGTGATTTTAATTATAGGCAAGAAAATATCACAGCCAAAAATTAGGGAACACATCATGACGATATTTCATTTTCATGCACGCACAACTCGTTCATTGACAAGTAACAGAAAAGAGAATCGCATAATATTCAGCATTCGAGTCAATACCAGTGCATAAGTACGCTATTAAGTAGGATCCAGTAAAACACGGTATAGGGCTAGTTGGTTGATGTTTTGAAGAAAAGACGTATTCCAGCCTAGGAAATCAGACGAACACAGGAGAAAACACAAGGAAGCCAGGAAAGCGGCTGTAGGATGTTGAGATAAAGGCGTTGTCAGGAAAACAGAGGAGCAGTTGCACTATACCGTTGCACAAACATACACCTTCTAATGCGTAACACAGAAGTTTCACTGGAACACCTAGATTAGTTTGGTTCGGACCATATAGAAGCGATAATTGTCGATCGCGGCCCTATCGAAAAATCTCGTACATGTGTATTGTACGTGGCTCGTATATACGAGATTATTGGATATGTGTCATAGGATCCCATCGCATCCCACGTAGGCCATACGAGGGCCTCGTAGGCCGTACGAGGGCTTCGTATCTACGGCCTAGTGATTATGTACCTTTCCATCCACTTTTACACCACTAGGAAATACTGATTTACTGATGGACTTTATCCCCCCCCGCAGCTTGAGCTTGCACCCAAGAGGACATGTTACTATGCGCTCTGTAATAATTTTTGCTATATTCAAAGCTTATAATGTGCAAATACCAGGGTTTGCACCCCCATGGGCGGCAGTATTCATGCCGTACACTGCTCTGGTTCACCACATAGCCCTTTTCATACTGTCCGTCTCTCGCACTGCCTTTTCTACTTGAAATGTATGCCTGAAAAACCAAAACTGGCATCTGCAGGTGCCCAATAACTCCCACAAGTGCACACAACCAGAAATACCCATAGTGATTTCAGTGTTTGTAGCAGGTGGCTATATATATATATATATATATATATATATATATATATATATATATATATATATATATACTATCAGAAAGTCACAGTGACAAACATTATTCTGACGTCTCGGTTGGCCTCCAGCCGAAACGTCAGAATAAATACAACGTTTTCACTGTGACTTTCTGATAGTATATTTATCCCGATAACCAGGAAGAACTTTCTTGATATATATATATATATATATATATATATATATATATATATATATATATATATATATATATATATATATATTGTCGTACGACCATTTATTATCGTGCAGAGGATGCTGTTGGTTCGAGAAGGCAGTCAGAGCCAACACGACGCAACACGAAGATCACGCGCACAGCGACAACGCCTGCCAACAATCAGCCTGGAGCCGCCGCCGTCCCTCCTGTCATCTGCGGCGGAGCCCAGCGGCAGCGGGACCCCCCTATCTTTAGCGGCGCAGGCGAGACCGACGCTGAAGACTGGCTATCCACCTACGAGCGCGTCAGCGAACACAACAAATGGGATGATGCGACGAAACTGCACGCTGTGTCCTTCTACCTCGCCGACGTTGCAAATTTGTGGTTTCACAACCACGAGCGCGAACTGCCAACATGGTCTGTTTTCAGGCAGCCTTCGCGGAAGTTTTCGGCCGGCCGACCTTAAGAAAACTTCGAGCGGAGCAGCGTCTACGACAGCGCGCTCAGCAACCCGGCGAGTCGTACACGAGCTACATAGAAGATGTCGTGGATATTTGCGGCTGCGCCGATCCTAGCATGAGCGAAGAGGACAAAGTCAAGAATATACTTAAAGGCATCGAGGACGACGCACTTAAAATGCTGCTCGCACGAAACCCTACTTCTGTCGCTGCCGTCGTCACTCTTTGCCACAGCTTCGATGAGCTGCGTCGACAAAGGGTCCTTACGCGCAGCTCTGTTACGCCCGCCCCCTCTCTCAAGCCTAACGCTCGCCTCCAACCTGTCGTCGGATGCGGTACTTCCCGGCCAAATTAAAGACTTCATTCGGGAAGAGGTGGCGCGGCAACTGTCTATGCTGCCTGTGAGCGATCCACCTCCTCAGCGTGACACTACTTTGGCTGCGCCCATCAGGAGGGCCACTCGCGAAGAACTTGCTGAGTCGCTAACTTTGGCGCAATCCATGACTCAACCCATGGCTCAACCTTGTCCTCCCGTGGCTGCACCGCTGACATATGCTGCAGCCGCCGCACGACCTGCATCGCCGGCATTCATGTTACCTGGGGCAATGCGACCGCAGACGTCGCCACCTCCTATGCCTCCTCGAATGCCACCGCGAACCCGTGCCGTCCAGAGCCCCTGGCGCACACGCGACAACCGACCTATATGCTTCTCTTGCGGTTTCGCCGGCCACATCGCGCGCTTCTGTGATCGCCGTATGTTGCCTGCTGGTCCAGCAGTGGCAGCGCCTGGATATGTGTATCCGCACAATCCTAATGCGCATGTCACGCGCACAGCGACAAATGCCAATGCGCTTCTTTTTCCTCCTCTTAACTACAATATTTATATAGCACTATGGGTATTTCTGGTTGTGTGCACTTGTGGGAGTAATTATATATATATATAGGCAAATGCGTGTGCTTGTGTTCTGGAGTTGCTCATAATAGACATTGAACGGTATAAATAAGCTTTATTTAAAAATATATACAAGGAGAGTGGTGCTACAGCAGGAACACATATATTCAGGTGATGTCTCTAAGTAAATCGGCTAAGTAACGATTTAATTTGGAGCGCCGCGCCTTCTTTTCTTCTGGTGAAGGGCCCGCCTTTGTGAGGTATGCGTCAAATGCATCTGGAAAATTAGTTATTTCAATGTAGCACCTTTGTTTTGAGAGAAACCATTACAAAAGCTTCGATAATTGTAGATGATACTACCTACAGCCTCCAATTTATTGGGGCTCAATGCCGGCTTCTCGATTGCGTTGCCATCTTTCAAGAGCCCCTGTCCCAGACGAGGCGCGTCACTCCCTTACAGAGGAGAGAGTCACGGGTGAGTAGCATCGCGCACTTTTTGTAGGTGCATCTGTAGGTGCATCTGTAATCAACCAAGCCACACAGGGCGTCATGGTGCGTGTCACATGGGACACAGCAGGGTAGCTATGCAAGAATTTCTGTATATAGCTGTGTTTACGCATATATGTGGCCAATTAAATGTACCTGAAAAAGATCCACAGAAGCAACATACTTAAAAGGCTAGACAAAACATGTCTGTGTTATTGCACCACAAATGCTACATACACTTTTGTAGATATGGAGCAAATAGCTTGAATAAACTATTTATTTTAAACTAAATTATTTTAAGAATACATTTATAGCGTGCACATTACATTAGACAAGCATGACGTTCAATCTTGGCATGTTGGGTGCGTGCAAAAGGTTGTAGTGGGACACAGCGATTAGAAAAAAATCCACGCATATCCACGGAGTGAATGATAATGAGTGGGCGAAGCCCCGGAAGTTCATTGTAGATCGTGCCGAGTTCCGGATTAATTTAGTTAACGCGCACGCTACGAATCCTTATGGTTCAACTATGCACAAGTGAAATCGCCCAGCGGCACTTCATTGCAAGTCAAGATCCAGTGCCTATATTGTAAAGCAGGACCACAGCTGTCGCCACGAAGCCTTTATTCGGCTGAGCCACGCGCTGCACGAAGATGACGCTGGCAGTGATGATGGTTATATACAGGTGAAGATGACGAGCGATGAATATTTTGCTCACACGAATACCCCCCCGCGCGAAAGCGGCCAACCTGGCCACTGTTTATAGCGCTGACGTACGTCGGATGAGGGGTTTCAGACGGGAAACACGGACAACCTCAGTGCTACGACAGCGGCCGTCGGAAGGCATGATAGCGGGAGTGACACGATAGTTCACCGGTGAAGTTTGTTCGAGCACCACGTAAGGTCCGATAAAACGTGAATGAAACTTTGCAGACAGACTGGGAACTCGGGTTGGGGTCGACAACACTTCGTCTCCGGGGTGGAACAAGACGACGCGGTGAGATGCGTCGTAGCGAGCCTTGCGTTCTTGTTGACTTGCCTCGGTTTTGAGGCGGGCACGACGGCGACAAGTAGCAAGGCCACACAAAAACTGCTCGCCTAGCGATGGCGACGAGTTGACGGGAACATCAAAAAACGGAGGCGTCGAGAAAAGATGCTGGTTGCCGGCCATAAACCAGGAAGAAGGGGGAGTAACCAGTAGTGCGTTGGACCGCAGTGTTTACGCAAACGTTACGAATGGCAGTACTGTGTCCCAGTTGGTGTGGTCGGCGTTGATATACATAGATATCATATCGGAGAGGGTAGGATGGAAGCGCTCCGTGAGGCCATTGGTCTGAGGATGATAACTGGAAGTTGTCTTATGGATGGTATTACATGCGAGAAGAACGTCCCCGAGCACTTTCGACAGGAAAGCCTTGCCACGGTCACTCAGTAACACGCGCGGAGCTCCATGCCGCAGAAAGATTGCGTCCAAGGAGAAATTAGCTACCTCTTCCGCAGATCCAGAACGTAGCGCCGCTGTTTCAGCGTACCTTGTCAAGTGGTCGACAGCAGTCGCAATCCATCTCTTGCCGCCACCTGATGTTGACAGCGGTCCGTACAGGTACTGCGAATGGAGTGTCAGGACAAGGAAGAGGTTGCAGCAGCCCAGCCGGTGGTAAGGTAGGTCGTTTGCGGCAATGACAGAGCGAGCAAGAAGCGACATATTTTGCTACGCATCTGGCCAGGCCAGGCCAGAAAAAACGGGTGCGGATGTGGTCGTAAGTTTTATGAAATGCTAGGTGACCAGCCGTAGGGTCGTCGTGAAAGGTCTCCAAGATCTGTGCCCTGAGTGACCGAGGGGCGACCGGAACCCAACGTTGTCCTTCCAGATGGAAGATGTGGCGGTACAAGATGGAGTTCGCAACCTTGAAGTTCTTTAACTGTCGACGGGTCCGAGCATTAGGAGGACGAGATGATCCGTGAAGGCGTTCCATAATGGAGCGGCAGAAAGTGGCGTTGCGCTGGTGTGCCGCAAACGTGTCTGGGTGGAAAGAAGGACGCACATCGAGAGCGGCGAGTGAAAGAACTGCTGACGATTCGTTCGCAGGCTCGCTGACGGGGCGTGGTGTGCAGGGGATGTCTGAAGGTGACGGCAGCGGGCACCGGCTGAGAGCATCCGCATCATTATGCTTTTTGCCGGACTTGTATGTGACGTCGAAGTCATGTTCTTGGAGACGTAGTATCCAGCGACCTAGACGTCCAGATAGATTCTTTAATTTTGACAGCCAGCACAAAGCGTGGTGGTCGGTCACGACAGTGAAGTGACGGCCGTGGAGATAAGGTCTAAATTTCTGTATGGCCCAAACAACGGCGAGACATTCTTGCTCGGTTATTGTGTAGTTTCTTTCCGCCGCTGTCAGCGTCCGAATCGCATATCCGACCACACGCTCTTCAGAATGCCCGTGTCGTTGTAAAAGAACCGCGCCGATTCCAAGGCCACTGGCATCGGTATGTAGTAGAGTGGGCGCGGTGTTATCGAAATGACTGAGCACCGGTTCAGACGTGAGGGCGCGTTTTAAGCTGTCAAAAGCCATTTGGCACTCGTCGGACCATACATACTTCGTTCCGGAAGAGAGGAGTCGGTGGAGCGGTGCTGCAATGACGGGAAAGTTGCGGATGAAGTGGCGGAAGTAGGACGCGAGGCCAAGAAAGCTACGCAGCTCCTTGGGGCGTTCAGGCCTCGGAAAGCGGAGGGCGGCGGCAATCTTTCCGGGATCAGGCTGAATGCCGTTTTTGCTTACGAGATGGCCCAGTACTTTAATAGTTTGGCTCGCAAAGTGGCACTTCTTGGTGTTCAGCTGAAGACCAGCTGTAGACAGACACGTGAGAACTTCGTCTAACCGGCGCAAGTGCTGTTCGAACGTTGAAGAAAATATGACTATGTCGTCAAGGTAGCGCAAGTAAGTTTTCCACTTGAGGCTACGCAGCACAGTGTCGATCATTCGCTCAAAGGTTGCAGGGGCATTGCAGAGGCCGAAAGGCATGACGTTAAATTCGTAAAGTCCATCAGGCGTGGCAAAGGCTGTTTTTTCCTTGTCGGCCTCATGCATGGGGATTTGCCAGTAACCCGAGCGTAGGTCAAGGCTGGAGAAATATTCCGCACCTTGTAATGAATGTAATGCATCATCAATGCGAGGCAAAGGATATACGTCTTTTCGAGTGATTTTGTTCAAGGCACGGTAATCAACGCAAAAGCGCACTGAGCCGTCTTTCTTCCGTACCAGAACGACAGGTGACGACCGCGGGCTTGAGGAAGGGCGTATGACATTTTTCTCGAGCACGTCCTCGACGTGCTTGTCGATGATCTCGCGCTCGGTGGAAGAGACGCGATACGGCCGACAGCGCACAATAGCAGATCCATCGACGTGGATGCGGTTAGTTGCCGCCGAGGTCTGTCCCAAAAGAGGAGAATGTACATCGAACGAAGACTTGTGCTTAGACAACAAAGCGAGCAATTGATGTCTCTGTTGCGGAGTCAGGTCCGCACTGGCGGTACTAGCCAAGGCAGGGGCAGGAGCACTGTCAGGGGTTGGGTGTTGTTGCTTCGGATTAGTGCTCACGGCCATCACAGAAACAGGCTGGGTATCGACACCGGAAACTACAACAGCACCTTCAGAAAGCAGAATCGGCTCATTTGTCATGTTTAGTACGGCGAGAAGGGCCGTGCCGTTGATGAAGCGGACAAGGCTCGACGCTAGTGCAATCCCTTTGGATAGGCAACGGGCTGACGGAGCTACCAGAACGTCACCACTGTCGATTGCATCTGACGCCACCGTCAGGAGTTGCTCGTGACCAGGTGGCACCACACAATCAGATACGTTGCGAATACGGTGACCCGACTGCTCTCCGTTGTCGACATCATCAGTCTCCCACATGTGCACGAGGCGTTGTCGGCAAGATATAAAGGCGGCGGCATCACAAAGAAAGTCCCATCCCAGAATTAGCATATAGGCGCATGAAGTCAGCACTGCGAACTGAATGTGGTGGCGGATTCCATCAATAAAAACTCGAACGGTGCACTGTGCCGACGGCCGAATGACATTATTCGCACTACGTAAAGGAGTTCCATTATAAGGTGTAATAACCTTGCGAAGACGAAGGCACAAATCAGCGCGAATAATAGAAACAGCGGCTCCCGTGTCAACTAAAGCTTGTGCGGGGATACCTTCAGCATACACTAACAACGAATTAGCCGGGCGCTCTGGAGGTATTGTAGGTTGTCCGAGCAATGCAGTTTTCCCTCCAAAAACTGCAGCATCTAGTTTTCCGAGCGGTAGTCAGTAGCTTGGGAGACCGGTTGCAAGGGCGACGTTGAGCGTCGAAGAGGGGAAGGAGAGCGTCGGCGCCCTGGACGGTAGCTTTGAGGTGCGTCGTTAGGAGGAGGCGGTGAGAAAGAACGTGTCTGCGGGCGGCGATGGTACTGGCTTGGAGAGGATGCCCCGTCCCTTTCGTAGACGTCGTAGCTGCGGCGTTCGTCCTGTTGGCGTTTCGACAAAACCTCGAGATATGGCCTCGTATGCCACAATAATAACATACCGGTCGGGACGAGTGCCAGGGTCCGTAGAATGCAGTTACTAGTGCACGGGGAGCAAACGCCGCTATGTTGCCCTGGACAGGAACAGGCGGCGGGGACTGCACAAAAGCGGGTTGCATGGCCGCCATTTGTGCATAAGTGGCGGGAGGCTTTGACGGCATCGGTGGGTCAGAGGGCACAGGACACGCCATAGCGGACAGCTCCTCTTTGATGATGTCGCGCAGACTAGTAGACGAGGAGGGTGGTTTAAGTACGGGCGAACAGGAGAGCCCGGTCGCTTGCAGTTCCTCGCGGATCACAGCGCGGACCAGCGCACGCAAATCTCCATCTGTAAAAGATCGGGTGTCACAGGCGTCTGGCTGCAACCGAATGGCTTGCAGTTCGTCTAGATGCTGACAAGTTGCGAAGATGTCGTCCACGGTGCTTGGGTTCTTAATTG
Source organism: Hyalomma asiaticum (assembly GCA_013339685.2). Taxonomy (NCBI): domain Eukaryota; kingdom Metazoa; phylum Arthropoda; class Arachnida; order Ixodida; family Ixodidae; genus Hyalomma; species Hyalomma asiaticum. Next base: position 17,654 of record JABSTT010002062.1, read on the forward strand.
CCAAGGCGTTAAATGCAACGTGCCCTATCCCTTTGAGGATATGTCGAACACGATCCGATTCTTTCATGGCCGAGTCCACGCTGCGGCAAAGGGCAAGTGCGTCTTCGATATACGAAGTGTACGTCTCCCCTGGGTGTTGCACGCGCCCGTCGAGCTTGCGCTTCGATACCTGAGAATGTATGTTAGGTATACCGAAAATCCGCCGAATTTGTTGGCGGAAAGCAGACCAATCGGCAAAACTGGCCTGATGGTTAAAGTACCAGGTTTTAGCGACGTCGGACAGATAGAAGCCGACGTGCCGGAGTTTCTGAGGGTCGTCCCAGTGGTTGTGCACACTCACTCCTTCGTAATCCTCCAGCCACTCTTCTACATCGTCACGCGGAAGACCAGAGAATATGGTTGGAGTTATGTTTTTCTTGTTCGTTTTCTCCTTGATGTGGATTGAAGTCCCGTCAAGGAGATGATCGACGTCGATGAAGCAGGAGGCAGGTTGGAGGTAATGAACTTGAAGGTATATTGCAGCAAATATTTACAGTCATATGTACATCTTGCCGAAGCACACTGATGATAACATAGACATCAACAGCGTCTTACTCTTCTACTTAACTTTTCTTAAGTTAGAGCCTAGAACGCTGTTACTACATACAACGAACTTAGTCTCACTGTTCGACCACCGAGTGGTTACGGCCCAGACAGAAGTTGCATCGTACGGAGTCTTACTGATCGATCAGTTAAGTGATTACAGCCTAGACTGAAGGGAAGCGAATCCCGTCCAGTCTTTAGTACCTTGCGGTAACAAAGAAAAAGGGGAGGTGGCCACTGCTGGTCCGCCTCAACCTTCTGTCATCCAATCTGTTTATCCTCAGATTAAGCCACTCCCTAGAGGGCTGTCCCTAATCCCGACAGCAGCGTCTTTGCAGTTTAAACAGGCATTTTGGCATTCTTTCCCATCATGGCTCTCCCTCTCCTTATCCCACGCTCTCAGATATTCTCACAATCGAAATATCGGTATCGTAGCAGCCCTGCGGCATTCGGGCCATCTCCCACGCTCATCCAGTCGAACCCTGTCGTTCCAGGAAACACAGCGTGTCTTCGCCTTTCCCGCAGTTCGGATCGTGCACTTCTGCGACTCAACCCTTTGTTCCAGTCGGCGCGCCGAGAGCGCATGCCGGTCGTTAAAGAATTGGTTGGGCCAAGCGCATTGTCGCTTCAAGCGAGGGCGCACTTCTCATGCATTGTCCTCCTACGCGTCCGAGGTGCTCTTCCCCGAAACGGCCACTGAGAGGACAAGTATGGTCGCGCAGCCGCGACCCCCCCCGAGCGACGTTCAGCGAAAGGGAAGGGTCTCGTACCAGGAACCCCTGGGGGCCAGCGTGGGAGACCAGCCGCTCAATGGGAGCAGTTTGCTTTCCATTGATAATTGCTGTCCAAGACCATGCAGAGAGAGAGCCGAGAAAGAAGCTTTGTATAGCGTACGGTGCTACGCCGTCTCTTCTGCACGATCGCCTTATGAGCGGCAACATAACAGTTGGCTCACGCTGCCGGGCGGTGACGGTCCATGGAGGGGTAGCGGGGGCGGCCAGGTGCGCGGCAGCATTGACGCCGGAGGGGCCAGGCTGCTGTTCGTGGCTCATGGCAGTGGAGAGCCGGAGCAAACGGCGACCCGAACGAAGCTCCAGGGAAAATCGTAGAGGACCTAGGGATTGAAAGCACCTCCACCACTTGGTAAAGCAGGAGCACAGCTGTCGCCACGAAGCCATTATTCGGCTGAGCCACGCGCTGCACGAAGATGACGCTGGCAGTTATGATGGTTATATACAGATGAAGATGAGGAGCGATGAATATTTTGCTCACTATATATATATATATATATATATATATATATATATATATATGTATGTATGTATATATGAACATCCTGGCGCTCTCTCGCTGTTACGATCGTTAGGAAGTGAACAGTCGAATTGATAAACTTTGTATCCTCAATTACAAGATCGCCCATTCCCGCCAAATATCAAAAGGACAGAAAGTTGAGCGAGTTGGTAACAGTCCATAATCAAAAGAAGAGGCGTGCAGGACACGGACACAAGGAGAGCAGTGAACACCACGAACGCCGACAGTAATTTACAAGCGGTCGGATAGGGTCAGAGGCCTTAACGAGATCGTTCGAATACTTGATGCTGGCGAAGTAATCTGAAATACATCGAGACCGTTCAACTTCCGGAATAACCTTAGTTATAGGTCGAGGTAAGCTTAAAACGTCAACTTCTTTTAGGCGTTCGTGGTGTTGACTGCTCTCCTTGTGTCCGTGTCCTGCACGCCTCTTCTTTTGATTATGTACCGCCAATTATCATTGCCTCATTCGACTCTTTTTTTTTTTTCGTAAGCTGAACAAAGCTAGAGAACAGCACAAACGACGCCCCTCAAAGGACAGCACAGATAAAATGCTAACACTGCGCGTGCAACTCAAAACGTAATCTCAGAAGCCAAAAACCACTATCAGAAAGTGTCCTTAACAAACTTTCCGGCGTCATATCGCGTCATATCGTCATTCTGGCGTCATATCGCACCAAAAAATAAAACTTCGTTCAGTTTTTCCATAAACGATACAAACGTAGTCGACAGTGCAGAAATCGCAGAACCGTTGAATGACTACTTCAGTTCGGTGTTCACAAACGATAACGGAATCGCCCCTCCTTTTCCATCATTAGACGACATAGGTCCTTTAGACAATATTAGCGTTTCTGAAGAAGGTGTGTTGTCGTTGGTGCTGAACATTGATACAAAAAAAAATCACCCGGAACTGATGCTATACCATATGAATTTCTTGTTCGTTATGCGGAATGGTGCTCCAAATATCTCACACTTATATTCTCCAAATCATTGTCTAGTGGCGAAGTCCCGAGTGAATGGAAATACGCAAAAATCATTCCTATACCTAAATCTGAAAACAATTCACTTGTGTCATCATACAGGCCTATTTCTTTGTTATGTACATGTGCAAAATTGCTTGAACACATAGTATTTAAGCACATCTCCGCCTTCCTTGACAGAAACAACATAATTGACCCCCGGCAACATGGTTTTCGCAAAGGACTATCAACTACCACACAACTACTTGAGACAGTTCACGACCTCGCTAATGCTCTAGATAGCCATAGTCAAATTGACATTATATTCCTTGGTTTCGAAAAAGCATTCGACCGAGTCTGCCATCACAAGTTGCTTATTAAATTAAAACCGATCCTGAAAAACGATCCTTTACTAACATGGATTCGGGCATACCTTTCCCATAGATACCAAAGTGTTTCTGTAGATGGCTCAAGCTCCACCCCCACTTCTGTTCAATCCGGTATACCACAAGGCTCCATCCTTGGCCCGCTTCTGTTCTTAGTATTATCAATGATATAGTCTGTGATATACCCGTTAAAATAAGTCTTTTTGCAGACGACTGCATCCTGTACCACGTCATCAATGACCCCAACGACCAGATAACCCTAAACAAATCCCTGAATAAGATACACTCTTGGTGTTCGACTTGGCAGATGAACATTAACCCAAAAAGACCGTCGCAATGAGAGTTACCCGCAAAAAAAGTCCCTTTCCTTCACCTATTGCATCAACAATAATTGTATATCTCTAGTTAACAGCTACAAATACTTAGGGGTTATAATTACCTCCGACCTAAAGTGGAACGAGCACATAGAGTACACACAAAAAAAGGCAATGAAGGCACTTGGGTACTTACGTAGAACCATTGGAAAATCTACCAAAGAAATTAAAATGTTGGCGTACAAAATTTACGTGAGACCCATACCGGAATACGCGTCTCCTGTGTGGGAATCTCATACATCAGCAAACATTAAAAAACTGGAACGTGTACAAGGAAAATCCATAAGGTTTATTTACAACGCTTATAACACATCCCCCTCGACCCTCCTTGAAAGTTCGGAACCCTTAGAACGCAGGCGCTCCCGTGAAAGACTATTTTATCAGATCTATCACAGTAACCTAGGAATCTATAAAACTAAATATATTCTACCGTCGAAATCACGTATAACCCGGTCACACCACAGCAAGAAAGTCCAAGAAATTTCATGCAAAACCACTGCTTTCCAAAAATCTTTTTTTCCCCGAGCAGCACGTAGTTGGAACGCCCTGCCCGATGAAGCTGTTTCATCCACAACTGTCGCTTCATTCATGAATGCGATAGCAAATCTGCCAGCTATCCTTTGAACTTTTTTTTCTTTCTTTCCTTTTATTTCATTGTCACAGCATTTAATCTCTACTGTGTGTGTCTGAGTTGTATTACTTTCCTATGTTCAGCGCTAGCTCGATTGTATCACGCTTCGTCGATTGTGTCGATATATGTGTTTTTCTCGCCTTCTTTTTATCAACATAACTTGCTCATTCTGAAGCGCTGCATTGACTTCAATGTTGTAAATCCCTGTTTTTCTTCTATATTTCCCCCCCGACATATTTTTTTTTGTTTAGGCTTCTGTTGTTTTCTTGCCCTGGAAAATGTATTATCAAGTGTATCTGTTACCCACTGCTGCCTACGTCTTCGCATAGAAGTCGGCAGTATTGACTAAATAATAATAATAATAATAATAATAATAATAATAATAATAATAATAATAATAATAACAAAGCTGTGTACACCCGACTCTATCGGCCTGGCCCTGTTTGCATTACCCGTGCAGTGCAAGCCGACACATGCAAAGTGGCTCCGGAGATCGTACGACAAGAGGGGACAATACGTCATTGTGTTCTACACAGAATTTTACTGCTTCAAAACCTCGCCTTTCTGTGCGGCTCTTTTCCTTCATGCCGCCCTTTCTTCTTCCTTGCCTACCTTACCCAACCACGCGGTGGCGCCGAGTGCGTATTAAAAATGTGGCTGCAATCGGGAACAAGAGCACTGCGCCTTTCATGCCTGAATACGTCCCCCGTTCTTCCCTCCTGGGGCGCGTTGCTGTGCAGCGGCACCACAGAGGCAACACCCAAACCGCATAAGGTACGCCACGGAAAGTGTCGTTAGTTTCGCCAGATATAAGCCGGCACCACGGTTTACAATACCTAATTGATGGATTGCTTTTAAAGATGGCTACGGACTCGGACAGAACTGGCGCGGCGGGCGGCACTCGTCCTTCTCGCTGTTTCCCCCATTTTCGCCCCTTTCTCTTTTTCTTCTTTTCCTTTTTTTTCTTCTTTTCTTTCGCGCTCATCCCTCTCTCTCCCTCTCTCTGTGGTGTGTGTGTGCGAGTTGCCTTTGCGTGACTTGCTCATCTTTTGTTGCAGTGAAGATGCCAGCAATCTTATTATTATTTTTATTTTTTATCTTTATTATTTCACGTATATTTTCAACCCACTCATTCGCTTTCCCACCCTTGTCCTTCTCTCCTTACTACAAGGCAAAGTGTGTATATAAGGCCATACTGGCCTGTGGTTATATATATATATATATATATATATATATATATATATATATATATAATATATATATATATATATATGAGCGAATGAAAATCGATGGATCCGGTGAAATATGTGTTTGAGGAAGAGGGTGACAAACGTTCGAAACACAAATTCTTTACTAACGTTTCGGAAGGTGGGCCTGCCTTCGTCAGAGTAACTCTGACGAAGGCAGGCCCACCTGCCGAAACGTTAGTAAAGAATTTGTGTTTCGAACGTTTGTCACCCTCTTCCTCAAACATATATATATATATATAATATATATATATATATTATATATATATATTAATATATATATATATTATATATATGTATGTAGTATATATGAACATCCTGGCGCTCTCTCGCTGTTACGATCGTTAGGAAGTGAACAGTCGAATTGATAAACTTTGTATCCTCAATTACAAGATCGCCCATTCCGCCAAATATCAAAAGGACAGAAAGTTGAGCGAGTTGGTAACAGTCCATAATCAAAAGAAGAGCGTGCAGGACACGGACACAAGGAGAGCAGTGAACACCACGAACGCCGACAGTAATTTACAAGCGGTCGGATAGGGTCAGAGGCCTTAACGAGATCGTTCGAATACTTGATGCTGGCGAAGTAATCTGAAATACATCGAGACCGTTCAACTTCCGGAATAACCTTAGTTATAGGTCGAGGTAAGCTTAAAACGTCAACTTCTTTTAGGCGTTCGTGGTGTTGACTGCTCTCCTTGTGTCCGTGTCCTGCACGCCTCTTCTTTTGATTATGTACCGCCAATTATCATTGCCTCATTCGACTCTTTTTTTTTTTTTCGTAAGCTGAACAAAGCTAGAGAACAGCACAAACGACGCCCCTCAAAGGACAGCACAGATAAAATGCTAACACTGCGCGTGCAACTCAAAAACGTAATCTCAGAAGCCAAAAACCACTATCAGAAAGTGTCCTTAACAAACTTTCCGGCGTCATATCGCGTCATATCGTCATTCTGGCGTCATATCGCACCAAAAAATAAAACTTCGTTCAGTTTTTCCATAAACGATACAAACGTAGTCGACAGTGCAGAAATCGCAGAACCGTTGAATGACTACTTCAGTTCGGTGTTCACAAACGATAACGGAATCGCCCCTCCTTTTCCATCATTAGACGACATAGGTCCTTTAGACAATATTAGCGTTTCTGAAGAAGGTGTGTTGTCGTTGGTGCTGAACATTGATACAAAAAAAAATCACCCGGAACTGATGCTATACCATATGAATTTCTTGTTCGTTATGCGGAATGGTGCTCCAAATATCTCACACTTATATTCTCCAAATCATTGTCTAGTGGCGAAGTCCCGAGTGAATGGAAATACGCAAAAATCATTCCTATACCTAAATCTGAAAACAATTCACTTGTGTCATCATACAGGCCTATTTCTTTGTTATGTACATGTGCAAAATTGCTGAACACATAGTATTTAAGCACATCTCCGCCTTCCTTGACAGAAACAACATAATTGACCCCCGGCAACATGGTTTTCGCAAAGGACTATCAACTACCACACAACTACTTGAGACAGTTCACGACCTCGCTAATGCTCTAGATAGCCATAGTCAAATTGACATTATATTCCTTGGTTTCGAAAAAGCATTCGACCGAGTCTGCCATCACAAGTTGCTTATTAAATTAAAACCGATCCTGAAAAACGATCCTTTACTAACATGGATTCGGGCATACCTTTCCCATAGATACCAAAGTGTTTCTGTAGATGGCTCAAGCTCCACCCCCACTTCTGTTCAATCCGGTATACCACAAGGCTCCATCCTTGGCCCGCTTCTGTTCTTAGTATTTATCAATGATATAGTCTGTGATATACCCGTTAAAATAAGTCTTTTTGCAGACGACTGCATCCTGTACCACGTCATCAATGACCCCAACGACCAGATAACCCTAAACAAATCCCTGAATAAGATACACTCTTGGTGTTCGACTTGGCAGATGAACATTAACCCAAAAAAGACCGTCGCAATGAGAGTTACCCGCAAAAAAAGTCCCTTTCCTTTCACCTATTGCATCAACAATAATTGTATATCTCTAGTTAACAGCTACAAATACTTAGGGGTTATAATTACCTCCGACCTAAAGTGGAACGAGCACATAGAGTACACACAAAAAAAGGCAATGAAGGCACTTGGGTACTTACGTAGAACCATTGGAAAATCTACCAAAGAAATTAAAATGTTGGCGTACAAAATTTACGTGAGACCCATACCGGAATACGCGTCTCCTGTGTGGGAATCTCATACATCAGCAAACATTAAAAAACTGGAACGTGTACAAGGAAAATCCATAAGGTTTATTTACAACGCTTATAACACATCCCCCTCGACCCTCCTTGAAAGTTCGGAACCCTTAGAACGCAGGCGCTCCCGTGAAAGACTATTTTATCAGATCTATCACAGTAACCTAGGAATCTATAAAACTAAATATATTCTACCGTCGAAATCACGTATAACCCGGTCACACCACAGCAAGAAAGTCCAAGAAATTTCATGCAAAACCACTGCTTTCCAAAAATCTTTTTTTCCCCGAGCAGCACGTAGTTGGAACGCCCTGCCCGATGAAGCTGTTTCATCCACAACTGTCGCTTCATTCATGAATGCGATAGCAAATCTGCCAGCTATCCTTTGAACTTTTTTTTCTTTCTTTCCTTTTATTTCATTGTCACAGCATTTAATCTCTACTGTGTGTGTCTGAGTTGTATTACTTTCCTATGTTCAGCGCTAGCTCGATTGTATCACGCTTCGTCGATTGTGTCGATATATGTGTTTTTCTCGCCTTCTTTTTATCAACATAACTTGCTCATTCTGAAGCGCTGCATTGACTTCAATGTTTGTAAATCCCTGTTTTTCTTCTATATTTCCCCCCCGACATATTTTTTTTTGTTTTAGGCTTCTGTTGTTTTCTTGCCCTGGAAAATGTATTATCAAGTGTATCTGTTACCCACTGCTGCCTACGTCTTCGCATAGAAGTCGGCAGTATTGACTAAATAATAATAATAATAATAATAATAATAATAATAATAATAATAATAATAATAATAATAACAAAGCTGTGTACACCCGACTCTATCGGCCTGGCCCTGTTTGCATTACCCGTGCAGTGCAAGCCGACACATGCAAAGTGGCTCCGGAGATCGTACGACAAGAGGGGACAATACGTCATTGTGTTCTACACAGAATTTTACTGCTTCAAAACCTCGCCTTTCTGTGCGGCTCTTTTCCTTCATGCCGCCCTTTCTTCTTCCTTGCCTACCTTACCCAACCACGCGGTGGCGCCGAGTGCGTATTAAAAATGTGGCTGCAATCGGGAACAAGAGCACTGCGCCTTTCATGCCTGAATACGTCCCCCGTTCTTCCCTCCTGGGGCGCGTTGCTGTGCAGCGGCACCACAGAGGCAACACCCAAACCGCATAAGGTACGCCACGGAAAGTGTCGTTAGTTTCGCCAGATATAAGCCGGCACCACGGTTTACAATACCTAATTGATGGATTGCTTTTAAAGATGGCTACGGACTCGGACAGAACTGGCGCGGCGGGCGGCACTCGTCCTTCTCGCTGTTTCCCCCATTTTCGCCCCTTTCTCTTTTTCTTCTTTTCCTTTTTTTTCTTCTTTTCTTTCGCGCTCTCCCTCTCTCTCCCTCTCTCTGTGGTGTGTGTGTGCGAGTTGCCTTTGCGTGACTTGCTCATCTTTTGTTGCAGTGAAGATGCCAGCAATCTTTATTATTATTTTTATTTTTTATCTTTATTATTTCACGTATATTTTCAACCCACTCATTCGCTTTCCCACCCTTGTCCTTCTCTCCTTACTACAAGGCAAAGTGTGTATATAAGGCCATACTGGCCTGTGGTTATATATATATATATATATATATATATATATATATATATATATATATATATATATATATATGAGCGAATGAAAATCGATGGATCCGGTGAAATATGTGTTTGAGGAAGAGGGTGACAAACGTTCGAAACACAAATTCTTTACTAACGTTTCGGAAGGTGGGCCTGCCTTCGTCAGAGTAACTCTGACGAAGGCAGGCCCACCTGCCGAAACGTTAGTAAAGAATTTGTGTTTCGAACGTTTGTCACCCTCTTCCTCAAACATATATATATATATATATATATATATATATATATATATATATATATATATATATATATATATATATGGGCGGCCCGTGAATGGTTCTCCAACGCGAGCAGTCGGTATTTTTCAATCAAGGAACTCGCTAGAAGACGCGTCAACGTTGTCTCTCGCGGCTGAGGGCGCGTTCGCCTTCTTTGCGAGCTGGTAGCGCGTTCATCGAAGACAGATTGTTTCCATAGTCAAAGCGCGCCTTTCGCTCTATCTGTCTCTCTTTCTCTCACGAGACAGCAGATGGAAGAGTGAGAGAGCTCGCGCGCCGGGAGGCACGCGCCGAGGGCGAGCGCGAGGTGGCTACATACATACTACTACATACATACTACTACAGAGGAGGGAACGACCCACACCCTAGGGAGCTTCGCCCCTAAAAGAGGAAGAACACATCAGCACGGAAAAAGTAGAACTTCTAAAGCTGCTCAAGAGGACTTGTTATAACAGGCTGCAATAAACCATCTCATGAACATAAATGATGCTTGCAAGAGTACCAATTGGAAAGGAAAAACACAAGGTATTGAAATTCCTGCATTCTATCACCTGGAATGCTACCAACTAGAGCAACTATATACCTACTCATTATATACTGGAATATACTTGTACAGAAGCAGACAGAATAGTATACATATTCTCTCTTACATATAAATTAGCCCAAAGGGAGCACTGACAGCTGTGATTATGCGCCTAACACCTACAAAATGGTTTGTAGCATATGACTGGCTCCGTACGCTGCAGTAAGCAGACATGAATGCGTCTGACTTATGACCACAAACATCAAGTCCCACAAAGATGGCATGATGAACAGCACAAACAAAAGTGAGCAATGCACTGAGTAACTTCTTGCTTCTTGGAATAATGTGAGCTGCAGCATAAGATGCGTGAAAATCTAGGGATATGCCAGCAGAAACAGTGACACAGTGAACAGCCAAGTTCGCTCACATATCGGAAATGCCACAAATCACAGGATGGGGTGAGCTAGCCGCCTTTAATGTAGGCAGCACGGAGTGCTGGCTTGACTGCCTCAGGCCAGGCTGACCAAGGGATAGATACGCTTAGACTTTTTTTGACTGACTGAAAGTTGAAAGTTTATTGAATTATGCAAGGTATATACATGTACATTCTCATTTTGATAGAACAATCAGAGGTCCCAAAGTAAAAACTGTCAGGGGGACCTCCTAACAAAAAGTGAACAGAGTAACCGTACATATTTAAGCAAACAGCGGCGAAAAAAAAGGAGCAAAGTATAGAAAAAGGCGTGCAAGAAAAGTAGGAAAACATAAGTAATAAAGACAATTGGCTTGAGACAAAGCAAAGAATTATATAAAAACAAAGAATTACGTCATAAATCATTAAACAATTGAATTTTAAGACGTTTGCGAAATGAGTGCATTGTGCATGTTTTTAAATAGAAAGGTAGCTGGTTCCACAGTGTTACACATGAAAATCTTGCCGTCATTCGACCATAGTTTGTACGTACTTTAGGTAAAAGTAGATTACAGTTAGTTGCAAACCTTGTGTTGTTGGTATTTACAAGAGTGATATCAGAAAAACTAGCAATGGATAATTCGTTATTTACAACACGAAACATGATTATTAGCATTTTCTGGCTAACAAGTTTTTGCAAGGGCAAAATATTCAGGTTACGAAAAATGGGGATTGATGGTGATGAAATTGGGTTGAAAGTTATAAGTCTTATATCTTGCTTTTGCAAGCGTTCAAGATGACGTAGATGCGACCGATATGTATTTCCCCATGATGATAGGCAGTACGATAGATGACTGTGGATAAATGCGTAATATAAGGAAAGAAGGATTTCGGTTGTAAAGTAATGGCGTGTTTTGATAATCACATGAATACCGAAAGACACTTTTTGAATTACAGACTGAGCATGCTTATTGAATTTCAAATGTTCATCTAATATTACGCCAAGAAATTTAGTGGATGCAGATGCATGAATGAGGTGTCCGTCCAGTGTCACCGCTAATGAAGAAATGTTCGGCAATAACTGTGGTAAATGAAACACCATGAAATTAGTCTTCGATGGATTGATACGTAATGCATTTGATTCGCACCATGAATGAACGTTATTTAAGTCTATGTTTAGTGAGCGCTGTAGCATGAGTGTATCCTTATGTGTGGTAAAAATTGTAGTGTCATCAGCATAAAGAATAGCGTTAGTGTGTTGCAAACAAAGTGGTAGATCATTTATGAACAATAAAAATAAGAGGGGTCCCAGGATTGCTCCCTGGGGATCGCCAACGTTAGTGATTTTTGGAGATGAGAAAGAATTATTTATTTGAACAACCTGCGTCTGATCAGTAAGATAGCTTTTAATCAGCTCTAAAGGCGTTCCTGATATGCCATAACAGTCAAGTTTATGAAAGAGGATGTTGTGGTTAATTGAATCAAAAGCTTTAGTAAAATCAATGAACACAGCTCCCAAAAGTACACCTTCATCAATTGCCGTTTTAACTCTATCAGAGAAAGTAATTAGTGCAATTTCAGCCTCACAAGACTCCCATCTTTCACAGCACGCTGCACACATGGAGTACAAAGTACGATCTCAACATTTGGGTCACATGCACACCACCGCACGGACAGCATTTAATTTTTGCTTTGAGCTTCCCCATACCGGGTGTCACAGTAAGACAAAAGCAACGCATCTTGCTGTTAAACTCAGCAAGCATCTCAACCACCTCGTTATGAGACACCTGAAAAAGTCAACCATACTCTCAGTATTAAGGTCCGCATTATATAGTTATCCATAAGCCATTTTATTATACACTCCAAACTGCTAAACATATATACCAGAGAAATGAGCGCACAAACAGCTCCAGGCCGATCTATCCAATTTAAGTTTAAGTCTATGTTGAAAGATCATGTGGTCTGGTGGCATGTAGCATTAATGAAAATTGCTGTCGGCGACTCCCAGCATCGAAAAAAAAAGGCCGACATCGGCCGACCTGCCACATATTACTTAATATTGGTGCGGACTAACGCCAGTGTCATCTAGAATAGGGCGCTTCTAGACGAGCACTTCTATTCATGGGCGATGAAGACATGTTCATCGCGATGGCGCCGACGTTATGACTCGGTCCGAATTAGTTTACGCCGCCTAGCATACAGAAGCGGCCACTTTCATGGTCGGCGCTGATCACAATTAAACTATAGCACTAAAATACGCCATGGGCGTGCGTACGCGTGCACGGCGCCACGCCTGTGCAGAGGTCGTGGGCGGTAAAGTGTTCTGCTGCCCGTACACAAAGGCGTTTCCGGAACCCTGACAACGAGAGTGTATGGTCACCGTTGCTAAGCGGCAGTTGGCGTAGCCCATAGCGCACCACTTCGGTTGCCAAGTGAGATTGATTGATTCTCGCGAAATAATATGTTGTGTTTGCTATCGGTCACCAACTGCATCATCATCCTTTTGTAATGACCTTCACGATGTCGTCAATCAGCTGTTTGTCAGATACCCTAGATCACGTTTGTTCATCCTTGGCGATTTCAACTTTCCCGACATCGCGTGGGAAAGAGACTCGGTTACTTTAAAGCACAACTCAGCTGAAAGAAAGGATTTTTTTTTTTACTTTTTGTCACGGCTTTAACTTAACCCAGCTCGTTGAATTTCCCACTCGCGTTACTCCCACTTCCGCTAGTATATTAAACATAGTACTTACCACTACACCTGGCCTAGCTGCGCCCCTCACTCATCTACCGGGAATCAGCGACCACTGTATAATCCACTTCGCATTAAAAGCACGGGTTTCCATAAAGAAAAAAAAACTAAAGTTATCCAAGACTATAGCAAGGCGGACTTTGATGGACTGAACAGAGATTTCCTATCGTTTATTGACTTGTTCTTTGCTGGTTTTGAGCAGCGATCAGTTGAGCAGTACTGGTTAGAATAAAAGAACAAACTGCTATCCCTAATTGAACGCTTTGTTCCTAAGAGAAAAGTTTCATCGAATCCCCGTTCTCCGTGGTTTAATAACACGCTGAAACGCATGCGCAATAAAAGGAAGCGGATATTCAGACGCGCAATAATGACAGCCAGAACAGACCATTGGTCATCCTATCAGACACTTAACCGAGAATTCTGTACTGCGCTTTTGAAAGCTAAAAAAGTATTTTTCGATGAAACTCTTCCTTCGCTGCTACGCTCTAACCCACGGAAGTTTTGGAGCATCATTAGCGGAACTAAAGAGCAGTATATCCAATTAATCCAGTCTAATGTCCCAGTTGCTCTTGGCGAGTGCTGAAACGTTCTGAGTAATGTTTTTGCTGCACACTTTCATAACAGCATTACTACGACGTTTCCGCATTTAACAAGAGCCAATTTCTTGCCAATGGATCGTGTTGTCATTGATGCAGTTGGTGTCGAAAGACTTGTTGTCATCTTGAAAGTGTCGTCATCGGCAGGTCCAGATTGTATTTCATCAAAAATGTTGAAGTGTACTCAAGTTTATTCTTCTTTGATATTGTCAAAACTTTTTGAACAGTCATTACAGACGTCCACACTGCCATGTGACTGGAAGGCTGGGAAGGTGGTCCCTGTGCATAAATCTGGTGATGTACATTCCCCCAATAACTACCGTCCGATATCATTAACATCCATTCTAGTAAAAATCTTAGGACACGTAATATACTCGCACCTCATTGAATTCCTTGAATCCAATTCCTTCTTTAGCATTTATCAGCACGGATTCCGTAAAGCAGTTTCGTGCGAAACGCTGTTGCTGTGTTTTACTAACGACTTGTTTATTAACGCTTCTTCTTTCTTTTCTTTACTCAAAGTTTACCCCGCATTGCCCAAAGGCGTTACAGCAGGGGGGTTACAGAAACGACATAAACAATTCTTCATTCTTACAGCACACTGGCATGGCAGACAATCCATTCCACTCTTTAACAGTTCTAACAAAAAATGAATTCGCGATCAGGTTCGTCCTGGTGCGTAATTCTCTTATTTTAAAAACATGGTCAGTTCTAGATGAACGGTAATGAGGTTCCTTAAAGTATTTTTCTTTATTAATTCCTGTTTTATCATTATATATCTAAAAAAAGAAGTTCAGTGGCAGCTTTTGCCGGCGCGAGGAAAGCAGTTCCCACCCAAGTTCATTTTTAATCTGAGTGCAGCTCTCCCCTCTCTTGTACCGTCCCAAGAAGAACCTGGCCACCCGGTTTTGAATTTTTTCAATTTTATCAATCAATGTGGCTTGCGAAGGATCCCACACGGCACAAGCGTAATCCAGTATAGGTCGTATACATGTTAAATAGGCGGTCTTTTTAAAGTTCAGTTTCGAAGTTTTTAAATTACGTTGGATAAAGTTTAGCGCCTTTCGAGCTTTACAAACCACATCATCTACATGTGCATTCCATGAGCAGTCGGATGACAAGACTACCCCTAGGTATTTATAACTATCTGCTCTTTTTCGACGTTCATTGTTTAAAGTATACTCTCTTTCCATTGGTTTCCGCTTCCTTGTAAAAGAGACATGGACACACTTTTTATCATGGACACGGACATGGACATGGACACATGGACACACTTTTTTGAATTTGATACTGACTGCATATACTCAGATTTCGCCAAAGCATTTGACTCCGTCTCACACGAACTAGTCATTTTCAAAACTTAACCAGCTCAACATTGACCCCAATGTACTTGCATGGATAAAATAATTCCTTTCTAACCGTAGCCAGTACGTGACTGCTAATAATTTTTGTTCACCTAATTCCGTTGTGACATCTGGCGTACCACAAGGGTCCGCTTTAGGCCAACTGCTTTTCTTAATTTACATTAATGATCTTCCTTCTTGTGTTTCTTCCTCAACTGTCCGACTATTCCCAGACGACTGCGTCCTCTACCACAAAATTACCAGCCATACTGATCATCTTAACCTTCAACGCGACCTAGATAGCATATTCACATGGTGTAAGGCATGGTTCATGACACTCAATATAGCTAAGTGCAAGAGCATGCGAGTTTCACGTCACACTACCATCCACTGTCCGCGTACTTATTCCCTTAATAACATTCCATTACCATCTTTTGAGAATTATAAATCCCTTGGTGTTCACATATCTTCTAATCTTTCATGGAATAAGCACGTAGATTATGTGATTAACAACGCTAACCGCATGCTTGGTTATCTGCGTCGAAACTTTTCTTCTGCTCAAATTGTCACCGTCAAGTTAACACTCTACAAAACATTGGTCAGATCAAAATTAGAGTACGCATGCACCATATGGGACCCAACTCATGCCATTCTCATTCAAACTCTCAAAGCCATTCAGAATCGCTCAGCACGTTTCATCTTGTGGAATTATTCACGTCATTCCAGTGTCACATCCATGAAGAGCACCCTGAACTTGCCTGATCTTTTATTGCGCCGCAAATTGTCTCGCCTTAATCTTTTTCATAAAATCTATCATTATAACAGCTCTTTGAAGGACGCCCTGTTTCATCCACCTCGTTTCATATCACCAAGGATTGATCATCGCTTTAAGGTCGGCATACCATCCTGTCGCAGCAGTTTGTGCAACGACTCATTTGTACCAAGAACAAGCGGCGCCTGGAACCACCTTTCCGCCTCCCTCGCCTGTATAAGGAACCTTCATGATTTCAAGCTCGCTGTACAAGACGCCCTGTAATTTTCTTTCATTTTTCCCCTCTTAATTGCACTTATTATTTTTCACCACTCCTTTCTGTAATGCCTTCGGGCACTGAAAGTACCTTTAATAAATAAATAAATAAATCAGGGCAGGCATAGATGCACTGAGGACGAGAGTTCAAGGCGGCCGTTTCTAAACGGATGTTGGCCGTTGTGTCTCATAAGGGCGCAGCCAATAGCGCACCACTTCGGTTGGAAAGTGTGTAGCCCCTACGAATTCAAAATCCACAGCAGCGTCCCCACCGCGACGTGACGATCGAGTCAGTTTCTTTGCAGCGCTCTCACGCCGAAATCCTGTGTGTTTCAGTCCTGTGCTATCGTCAATATTAAAGACTGCTTCTCCGAGTGCTGTGCCTCTGTCTTCGACCTCGCCCCAGCTTAGCCCTCACATTTGACACAGTCAACTTTGAAGCTCGCCTCACCGTTCTAACGCGCTACGCTCCCTCCATGCCAGCCTATCTTTTAATGCATTTGAAGTGCTAACAATGCTAACAATGGAACGGAAAGGGAAGACAACCCACAGGACAGCAGACAGGCACAATTCTGGAGCTGCCACACCGACAGCTGCCCAGTGCGGTGTCACCGTCCCGTTATCAGTGCCGGAAAAGCTGTCCCGCATGCGCACTGCGGTGAAGAAGCGTGAGCACAATCGACCTGGCTGCACAAAAAACACGTTGACGTTTTCGTGACGTGCGGCACTGGGGTGGTGTATCGAATCCTCCTGTCTTGTGGAAACTGCTACATCGCCTTATGAAAAAGTTTTATGTCCTTCTGTACAGTGTCTGACGAGTGTACATGTCACGATCAAAAGAGTCTCTAGTGAGTGTATGATGAACTTCTTTATGTATTCTTGATGTTAGTCTATTGCGAATTGGCCACCGTCTTTCTATAGAGCTCCTAATGCATGACTTTCTGATACGGTTCTAGTGAACGAGTTTTTGATGTGCTCCTAATGAATGAGTTTCTAATGTTCTCTTGATTAGCTATTCTGATGTAATCCTGACGTCAGTCGATTACATATTGGCTACCGCTTTTCTATACAGCTCCTAATGCATGAGTGTCTGACGGGCTCCTGGCGCATGCGTTTCTGATGCATTCCCACTGCACAAGATTCTGATGAGCTCCTGATGTACTATTATGACGTCCTCCTGATGACAGCATATTACATATTCGTCACTGTTCTACTGACCTACTAATCATCAAGATTCTGATCAGCTCCCGATGCACTCGTGATGCTTTTGCTGCGGCTGTTACCTGATGACATGGAACTGAACATCTGCATTATCGGCTGAGCGTAAAGACAACAACTTATATACATGCAATGGCACGCTCACTACACAGGCCGATGAATGCTTTCTTTTTGTTTTGTGGTTTAGCGCAGTCCTAATGCATATGAAATGATTGAAGGATTTTGAAACAAGTACTGCAGTGACAACTAATATACATTTAACAGGGCAATGAAAGGGGATAGCTCAGTGATTTCTACATTTGCTATGAACTCACCCTCCTACAATCACAAATAAAAATAAGACGTGAAGAGAGGTTTAGAGAAGAAAGCAATTTTCTATTTAATTTCTTGACTCAGCAATGACGAAAGGCTAGTTGTTCTCCCGTCGTATTGGTAAAGCTGTGCAGCTAGCAGTGCACAATCTACAAGAAAATGTTAAAATTAAGCAGAGCACTAAAACACAGCAGCACAATACTAGTTTTCTATACTGCTTAGTGCACCATGTGAACAGGAGGTGAAATGTAATATATATGAGAAAGACATTACAGTTGATGCCATTTTAGAATGCAATGAAATACTTTTATCATCCGCATTAATAATGACTCTGCATTGAATATTCAACCACCTAATATTATTTTGGTGCAGCTTTTATTATTAGACAAAGAGCAGTAGTACTTATTCACAAAGGTTTTAAAAACACGCACAATAGTGGAAATAGGCCAACACGTTCTGTATTCTCATACAATATGCACTGGCCTATTTGTGCAAGCATTTATTATATGGACATCATGCAGCTTGTTTCAAAATGCAAGCCACAGGTGATGCTGCTGCATGCAACCTGTCCTAACAAGTGTGCTTGAATGCTGCTATTCTTCATTTACAAACCACAGAAAAACCCATAGTTTGGTGTGAGATAGGGCTACATCATTGTAATCGTGAAAGTTTACCACCTACACTGAAAGGGTACCACATACAAGCAGGGAAATTACAAGAGAACAGCACTAAACTTGCAACTAGCTTTACTAGGAATGACACATTGTTTTAAGTGTCACAAGAAAATAGGCAAAAATCTAAAAAGCAAAAAAAAATTCACCAGGCAGTTCCACATATATGCTAGCTATGTTCAGATTTGAAAACAAAATAAAAATAAAGGGAAAAAACTTGCTTGCATGACGAATCATTCAAAATGTTACCACTACCAGTATTTCTAGTTTTATCTAGGGCATGCAGTGCTTTTAAAATACGAAGTCGTGTTTATACATAGGGCTACATAAGACAAAGAAGTAATTGTTCACATCCAAGTAATGCAACACCAGAAGAATTCAAAAGTGCACGCAGTCGTTTAGCTGTGCAGTAAAAGAAATGTATCTGCGAAGTCCTGTTCTAATAAAGATAGCTTTATAATGAACAAGGACAGTAAAATTGCAGAGGCGTTTTACATAAGAAGGTGACAAACCTGCTTGTATGGCAGCAATTGATGCCCATAAAAGTAAGCACAATTATCTCTCCCTCTACTTTTTTTCTTTGATAGTAGAATATGTTCGCTAACTCTTCTTGGTAACCTCGTGTTGGTAGTTAGCACTGTTCCTGTCTTCCATGAGCAACTTTTGCACTGCTTCACAGGAAGTACATAGCACTTGTCTGCATTATTCTGCTGGCAGATCCTCGCTACCACATTGTGGTTGTAAACATATTTGAACATGGGGGCCCCCTTTGTGCAAGGATATGTGTTACACGTCTTGTTTAGGTTTTTACTACTTCATGAAACTTCCCAGGTAAATTTCAACAATAAAACTGCTAATTCGACATTGTGTAGGTGATCCAAAGTTATTCAAATACCTCAGATGCACCGTTAAAGCCCTGCTTAGGCAGATAATATGAAACCTCCTTATTTATAATGTAGAGCTGACCAGAATTACATGTGCTAATTAAAGGTTTAAGCACATCCTGTGGTAAATGCAACTCATCATCATCATCAGCCTGTTTAGGTCCACTGCAGGACGAAGGCCTCTCCCAACGATTTCCAGTCCACCCTATCCTGAGCGAGTTGGTTCCACTTTATGCCTGCAAACTTTTTAATTTCATCGCTCCATCTAACCTTTTGCCTGCCTCTGTTACGTTTTCCCTCTATTGGTATCCATTCCGTTGCTCTTACTGTCCATCTGTTATCTTTCCTCCTCATGACATGCCCTGCCCAGGTCCACTTCTTTCTTTTAATTGATATAATAATATCGGCTACTCCTGTCTGTTCTCTGATCCATTCCGCTCGTTTTTTATCTCTTAGCGTTACCCCCAACATTTTTCTTTCCATTGCACGTTGCGCGCTCCTTAGTTTCACCTCTAGTCTTTTCGTTATCCTCCACGTTTCTGCACCGTACGTTAGTACTGGGAGAATGCAGTGATTGAATACTTTTCGCTTTAGTGAGAGCGGTAAGTTTCCAGTCATGATTTCGTAATTCCTTCCGTATGCGTTCCAGCCCATCCTTATTCTACGGAGAATTTCTTTTTCATGGTTAGAAGTTCCTGTTATTAACTGTCCCAGGTAGACATATTCGTTTACACATTGTAAGGGTTCATTGTCGATTTCAAATTCCTGTTCCTTAGCTAGGCTATTGAGCATAACTTTGGTCTTCTGCCTATTCATTTTTAATCCAATTTTAATACTTTCCCTGTTTAGGTCATCAATCATGTTTTGTAGTTCGTCTCCATCATTGCTAAAGAGCACAATGTCGTCTGCGAATCTTAAATTGCTGAGATATTCTCCGTCTATTCGAATTCCCTTGTCTTCCCAGTCTAGACGTTTAAAGATTTCCTCTAAACATGCAGTGAATAGCATCGGGGATATCGTATCTCCCTGTCTCACACCTCTCCCGATCGGGATTTCTCTGCTTCTCTCATGTAGGAGTAGTGTGGCTGTGCAATCTTTGTATATGTTGTTGATGGTTTTCACGTATATGTCCGGTACCCCTTGTCTACGTAGAGCTTCTAGAACTGCTTGTATTTCTATCGAGTCAAATGCTTTCTCGTAGTCGATAAACGCCATATAAAGAGGTTTGTTATATTCCGCGTACTTCTCGATTACTAGGTTGATAGCGTGGCTGTGGTCCATTGTCGAGTAACCTTTCCTAAAACCAGCTTGTTCTCTCGGTTGATTAAAGTCCAGTGTTTCTCTTATCCTCGTAGAAATTACTTTTGTAAATAGCTTGTATATTACTGGGAGTAGGCTAATTGGTCTATAATTCTTTAACTCCTTTATGTCACCTTTCTTGTGGATAAGGATTATATTCGCATTTTTCCAACTGCGTGGTATACTACATGTCTTGACACATTTCGTGAAGAGCGATGCAAGTTTTTCAAGTACAATATCTCCTCCGTCTTTAATCAAGTCGGCTGTTATACCATCTTCACCAGCTGCTTTACCGCGGGACATGCCTTTGACAGCTTTTTTGACTTCGTCAGCGGTTATACATGGAATTTCGGTGTCCTCCTCAGATTCTATTTCTATTAAGGTTGTATGGTCTGTCTGAGAACTGTATAGTGCAGAGTAGAAATCTCCTGCTACTTTTAGTATTTCGTTGAAACTGTTGATAACGTTACCTTGTTTATCTTCTAGCGCATGCATTTTGTTTTGCCCTAAGTGCAGCTTCTGTTTGACTGTTTTAATGCTGGTGCCTTTCTCTACAGCTTTCTCTACTTCTCTCGTGTTAAAGTTTCTTACATCTCTTTGCCTGGCTTTACTGATCAATTTTGATAGTTCTGCAAATTCAATCTTATCTTTTGGCGAAGTTACTTTCATTTGCTGGCGTTTTTTTATTAAGTCCTTGGTAGATTGGGACAACTTACTTGTTGTTTGCTTAGTCGTTTTACCCCCGACTTCTATCGCTGTTTCAAGGATTGATTTCGTTATGGTTTTGTTCATTTCTTCTACATCGTCACCGTTTTCGTCTAATGCTTCGAACTTGTTGCTTAGGGCTACTTTAAATTCTTCATTCTTCGCTCTGATTACCTCTAGATTGCATTTTTTTCTAGTAAATAATTTAGTTCTTGTCTTCTTTAGGTTAAATACAATCCTTGCCCTTACTAATCTGTGATCGCTGGATTTTATCTTCCCCACTACTTCTGTGTCTTGAATTATACTTAGTTGTTCGCACATTATGAAGTCGATTTCATTCTTTGTTTCCCCGTTTGGGCTTCTCCACGTCCACTTCCTATTCTTGTGTTTCTTGAAAAACGTGTTCATTATTCGGAGTCGGTTTCTTTCGGCAAATTGTACTAGCATTTCCCCACGTTGATTCCTATGGCCGACGCCGTAGTTGCCAATCGCCTGCTCTCCACTTTGTTTTGTCCCTACTTTTGCGTTGAAATCCCCCATGACTACTGTGTATTGTGTCCGTACTTTCTTTATTGCTAATTCGATATCCTCGTAGAATTGCTCTACTTGTTCATCATCGTAGCTCGTTGTTGGCGCATATCCCTGAATTAACTTAAGTTTATACCGCTTATTTAGTTTTATTACGACGCATGCAACCCTTTCGTTAATGCTGTAGAATTCCTCTACGTTGCCCGCTATATCTTTATGAATTAGGAACCCAACGCCATATTCTCTCTTTTCGGGTAATCCTCTATAGCAGAGGACATGTCCATTGTTTAAGACTATGTAAGCTTCACCTGTTCTCCTAACTTCGCTAAGGCCAATGACGTCCCATCTAACTCCCTCTAGTTCCTCGAGTAGTTCAGCTAGTAGAATAGAAAGCTGGGCTAGTTGGAAAGTATGCATGATTGACGTAGCGCTAAAGACGAAGACGTAAGAAAACACAGAGTGCACAGGACGAGCGCTCGTCCTGTGCACTCTGTGTTTTCTTACGTCTTCGTCTTTAGCGCTACGTCAATCATGAGTTCAGCTAGTCTAGCTTCGCTGGAGAGGGATCTTGCATTGAACGTTCCAATGTTTAGTTTCCAGTGGCGGCCTGTCCGGGTCCAGTGATTATTGCGGCCCTCCGCTGCTTCACAGAGCTGACCGCCGCCGTGGACAGATGTTCTGCAGCTGCTGGACACTGAGGGCGAGGGGTTAATTGTAGGCATCGTGTGGGAGGTGGTGGCCAAGTACTTCACCAGGGAGGCCAATTCCTGTTCTGGTGTAGGAGTGAGTCGTAAACGGCAGTTGAACGACTGAAAGCTTTCAGGTACACAACCGTCGCCAGGCCCCCCTACCGACGTAATCTCGAGGAGGGAAAAAAAAAAGGTGGGGGGGGGGGGGCGTCGAACCTGCGACCCTTGGCGGTCCCGGTTGCACCGGCTCCGCATCGTTAAATGTACAAATGCAAAGCACAGGCTTCAAAGGCAAAGTACAACACCAATACTAAACGGATTGCCGCATGTTTCATCTGCGTAAGAATTTCTCAAGAAATAGGCACAACAGCTTTCTCAGTAGGTGCGAGATGTTAGAACTATCCACTTGCAGTGATTAAAACAAATGCCTACCGCTTAAGAAGATTTCCACGGGCTTGCAAGAACATATCTGTCTAGCATGCTGTCCTCTCCTTTACGGCCTTAAACTGCACCATCAGCATCACTGCGTGGATGCATAACCAACAACACAAAACGCTCATAAATTTCCAGGCAAAACGGACTTCAGCATGCACATGTAGGTGGCACACGTAGGCGGCTGTAGTGTAGTGTTAATATAAAGAAAGGTTTTGTTTTTAAACCAAGATGTATTCGCGACTTTGCACACGCGTTTGGGCACGTTTGCATTCTTTTCATGCAGTTTGCATACAGTTCTCAAGATATACATTTTGTTTAGAAACTATCGAAATTAAAAAGAGTGACAAAAGAGTGCCTACTTGGGACATATTGCCCATAGTTTAGGACGAAAACCAGTTAAAACAACAGGAACACTCAAAAACTTTATCCCGTCGTCTTCTTTTCTGTGTTCGTGTTTTTACATGTTTTCCGCTTGAGCACTTAGTGATTCCCAAACGCTTGCGCCAGGCAGCACTTATCCCCGAATCGCAAGTCTGATACCTCGTTGCGGATCTTGAAGGCAATGCTTTGTACACTCAATGCCAAATTTAATTTTGTTTCACAGCGTCATAGTGGATGAGCGAAGGGTTCGATTACTTTTCCCGTGTTTCGGTAGGTGGGTGTTAGATAGGTTCATATAGGAATAAAACATGGTGTCTGCAACCAATCTGGCAGCCTCTTGGCGAAATAAAAGCGGTGGAAGGTGTGCAATGCTCTGCCAGAAAAGAAGCGGGTGAGCCTGAAAGGAAGTTATGCTGTGGTGGAGAAGGGTGTGTGTGTGTGAGGGAGAGCGGGTTATAGGAGTGTGCCCGTGCTCGCTTGCCCCCCCCCCCCCCCCCCCCAACGTGTATAGAGTGATGTTGAGTGAGGGGAAAGAATGAGAATGACACATTTGAACGAATGGCACCCCCACATGGGGTGTGGGGTAGGGGGGTTTAGGTTGCCTTCCTTTGGAGCCTGGTTTAACAGATCTGTTTTGTATGGAAATCACCGCGGGACTCCGCACCACGATTTGTAACTAATATATGACCCGCTGCTTTTGCTTATCCGACTGTTAAAAATCGACATATAGGTCAGATATATGAATCCTAAACTCACCTAATTTATACGTTCACCTCACCATCAACGCTTTGATTGCCTTTAGGGTGATCGCCACTGCGACTTGCTCAGTGAATGGCACGCCCTTCCTCGACATTTAATTATGTTCTGGCACGATTTAGAAGTGCATTGCAATGCAAAGTGGTTATAGTTCGAAATTTTTAAACTTTACGGCAGTAATGAGAGCTCTTTGTTATTGGTCGGGATGTACGCGTTCTCTCATTAGGGACGGGTGTTCATATTCTGAATATTTATATCACTTGAAGTCTTCGTTTGCAGAGTCAGTCATTTGAGTGCCTAATGTATAGGCGATGCTAAAACACATCAATCATTGCTACTCATATATTTCCTACATGAAAACAACAACTGCGCGCACGTTCGCATTAATTGTCGTCAATTTTATATTTCTTACTATAACATGATTCGAAAGTGTTGTGGAACACATGTTCTTCAGCATTCAGGACAGCTGAAGGACAAAAATGGAATTTTGAGACTTGTAATAAACTAGCAATAGGACATATTATTACAACTGTTCACATTTCATTTTTGTGATGTGCTTTGGCATTAGGAAGAGGAGTTAAAACTCTGGCTATTTCAGTCACTCGAGATTTTCATGCGCTTGTCATTTGCGTGTCTAATGTGCGAGCAATGCTAAAGTAAATTTGCCATTGCATTTCTAAGGTTCTCCTAATGTCACATTAGAGACTCAATTATCATTGTTATAACGGCGGCCAGACCATTCGTTGCGTCAACGTCAGATTTATGGAGCATAGGGCACACGTAAAGGGAATAGCGGGTGTCGACCACTGCAAGCGATGAAATGTACGCCTTACTTCAAGGCACACGTGTTCTCAGTAGGTATAAGGACGAGCAATGCCGTCTGATTTATAAAGAGTTTCGAAATAAAAAAGAGAGTGACAAATGCATAAATACATCTTCCATTGCACTGTCAGCCAAAGAAATAGATTATATCGGCTCTGGGATTTCGTTATGAGTGGTATCATGCGTGTGCCACACTACTTGATCTTAGGCGCTTGCGCGCGTACATATGTCTATATAGCTGTAGCTTTCTGCAATGAAAATCAGACCAACAGCATCAGAGCAATCAACAAAAACAAGGAACTCCTCTACAAACCTAACTACTTTTACTGCCTGGGCACCGTCTAAGCAAAGTTGCAGACGACGGTTAGCACTCATCAAGACCGCCGTCTTCAACTTCGCTTAAACGCTCTCTAGGTAATAAAAGTATCAAGGTTGTAGATGACTTCCTAGTTTTTGTTGATTGCTCTGATGATGTATACGAATGTGTTACGTCGGATGCCTTAAAAAATCAGTTTCGCCAGATGAGCGAAGCAATGAATGCGATATATGAAGTATAAAAGTAGCATCTTTAGGGGAAATCTGATTTATAGTTAGAGGGGGCTTATTAAGTAAGCCTGCAGGTGCGTAAATCACCACGTGACGGTCGAGCGAAAGAGACGACGGCCCAGTAGAGCTGCGAACTAAGTCATGTCGTTTTGGTGTCTTCTGGCCCGCCCTTCACACCGCGCGAGCGCGCTAAGCAGCGTGCACTTTGCACCTTCATATAACCTGTCCCAGAACAACGGCATCAAGCGAGCACGTTCCTACCGGAACTCGGAGACGCATTCGCGTGAGCGTTGCGTGGCGAGGGCACTGCCATCGTTGCGCGCCTGGAACGGAGCACGCGACCAAGGCACTGCTACGCAGTACGCAGCACGCCGGAAGGCTGCGGAGAAAGCGCGCGCGCCAGCGATGGCGACCGCGTGACGTCCACAATTGATAACGCCTCCCCCCCTCGTCGCGTCTTTTGATGCTCTTTCCCCTCCGCTTCGACGCAAGCCTCACGAGCAGTGTGATGTGATCGCATGCGTGCTCCGAGTGACGGAGATGGGCAGGGCTCGTTTAATCTCTGCTTCAGCTCGCGTACTTCTACCCGCGGGCAGAAGGTACGATGTGCGGGAGGTTGTTATCAATTTGGACTGTACACGGGACACGACGGTAACGGCGACGCCAAAAACCCGCCGAGACTGCCCATATTTATTTACTTTTATTTGTTGATTAAAGAGACTCTCAATGCCAAATGGCGCTACAGAGGGGAGTGGTTACACATTAATGTTATACAATATCATACAAAGCAGCTCGAAAAGATGAATGGTCTGCGTAGCTGGTGACCGAGGCGGGGAGGTGGTTCCATTGAGACGCTGTTTTTGGCAGAAATGAGTTGAAGAAGAGGTTTGTCTGGCAACTTGCTACTCGGACTTTGTGGCCGTGGTCAATTCGCGCCGACATTACACAGGCGGTGTGATGAGGTCACTATTTATTTCTGGATTGGCAAAATAAATTTTATGAAGCCGGCGTAAACGGGCGAGCTTCCTTCTTGATGACAGGTCAGGCAGATCGAGACTACTTTTGATGGAGGATATACTGGCACTACAGGAATAAGTGGATACGATGAAACAGGCAGACCGATTTTCAAAGGCTTCTAGCAAATATGTGAGATGAGATGTAGGTGGCTCCCAAATTGATGAAGCATATACTTGCTATCGCAATAAAACCATCTTCTGGTCCAGAAAGCGAGAGCTTTTGCGCCTTCTGGACGAGAGGCTCTATCTTTCCAATAACCATACTTGCTGGCTTTTTGAACGAAGGCATATCGCATAAATCTGCCACGCTTATCCCGTAGTTCTGCGCACTCCAAGCTGGTCAAGGGAAGAATTATCAGATCATGCCCTCTAAATAGCCTCAAGAAGTGCCCGCACACAATGCAAGGCAGTATCGCAGTGCAAGTCCATCGCCTTTCCTTTGGGATCGAAATTTCCGGATACCTCCACTACGGCGTCTCTCATAATCACAGCTGGTTCTGTGAAGTTAAACCCAACAAATCAATCAATCAATCCTTTGGGATACTACTTGGCTACCATCACTGACATTCCTGTACAGCTGCTCAGGTGCACAAAACGTGGCGAGGTTGCGTCGCCACGTTGCTATTCCGCTGTTAGCTGCCCACTGGCTGTGATCCCGTTCATTCACGATTTTTCACACCGCCTGAAAAAAAGCCGGCAGCGTGCGGGTGTGTCGGTGGTATTTTGAGCTCCGGAGAGGCTGCGAGTCTATGCAAGCGTGTCAACGACTCGGTACTGCACGAAAGTATCTCCACTGTAAAGCAGAGATCTGTCTGTGCCTTGTGCCATAGGTGTGGTCTACCAGATTCTCCTGTCATGTGGTGCCAAATATATTGAACAAACCGGTAGGTACCTAAATGAGCATGTAAGTGAGCACCAGAATGATATAAAAAGATAAAAAGCAAAAGTATTTCGGTATCCGTTGCAGGGACTGCTGTTTCGTCGCTGTCTTCACTTGTGCACACATTTTCGCGAGCAATTGTTCATAGCTCACGCGTGAACGTACAGAAGCTGCTCATATAAGAAAACTGGGAAATGCCTGCGTCAGTCACCCCTCCGTGGCTTCACCCCTTGCGAAATTATCTTTCTTGACAAATATTGATATTTACGTGCTCAGTTTTTTCGATTTTTGATAGTTATAGATGCGAAGCTTATGGCGGGGACTTTGGCCGCCCTCCTTCCGTCCCGCGTCTCCACCCCCACAGCGCATCAGCGCATGCGCGCCCCCTCTCCCTCTCTCTCTTCTCTCCTAGGCTCCGACTTTCTCTCCTCAAGGAATCCTCTGCTCTACGGAGCGGCGCCCGCATCCCACACCCACACAGCACATGCGTGTCCCCTCCCCCTCTCTCTCCTCTCCTACGCTCCGCCTTTCTCTCCTCTAGGAATCCTCTACTCTACGCAGCGGCGCGCACGACAGGTCGTGCGACAGCTGCATCCTCCGCTGGGGGCGCCACGGTAGTTCCGCGGTATGAAAACGACGGAGCACGCACGCCTCATTCTCTCTCCTGCGCAGCACCGCGATGAGCGCTCGGGCCATCACGCGACCACCGCGTTCTCTCTCTTGTACGTTCTCATTCGTCCTCTCGATAAAATTACACCATCTCCTGCTCAAGCTAACCATCTCCCCGCTGCTTCGCATCCACACATGGTTCCTTTTACCGGGAGATGGTGCAATTTTTTTCACTTACCGGTTGTACGAACGCCCTCTCGACACTTTTATTTGTTGTTAGTTTTCTCTCTTCTGGCTATGCTCGCTCTTTCATATAAGCACCTGCTACAGCCGTGTCAATAAAGACTGTTGTGAGACAGAGCAGTGTTTCGTGTTCTTCCTTGTCTTTGTGCTGTTTGTGCTGAAAAGCCGTTTCAGGTATCCAAAACATAGAAGGCATATTACACCATAAAATTGTATCATTTTTAATGCAACGAAGTTATGCCCATGAATGTACGTATTTATGTACTGCCCTCCTGTATGGACCCAATTAGGGTCTGCAGTATTGTGTAAATAAATAAATAAATAAAACTCACAAAACTGGAAATGTTTGTGCCTGAGCTTTCTCGCGCAAGCGATCTTGACGTACTGGACTCACTAGACAGCTCATTTTCACACTTTGTATCCCTCTACGAATGGGATAAGGAATAATTTAAGGATCTCATGATTTTTAGGAACCTAGTGATGACTTTGTGCCACGTAAGTGCGAAGTAACTCGGAAAACTAGCCCATACATAAGAAGGAACAAAAATGCAAATGATCTAACACAGTTCGTACTAGCAACTTCATTTGTGTACTGAATGTTGCTCCTTAAAAAAGCACTGCTGGCGCAAAAGCTCATTATCAAAATGTGCAGCTAAGAAACTTTATTTGTTTGTCAGCAGAAAAACTATGGAGGCATCTTTCGCCAAATAAAAAAAATACTTTTTTCATATGCAACAATGCTGCTACTGATAGCTCAGTCAGCTAGGTCACATACTCATTAAGTGAATGCGCTCAGTTTTCACTGCTGATAACAGCATAGGCCATGACTTTCTTTTATTTTGTGCATTGCCGCCGATTCAGAATATATACGAATAGAGGAAGAGAGCATATTTCCCCTGTTGCTCATCCAATAGGATAAGAAATCCTGCGAGATCGATAGCGTATGCAATGCATTGTTGGTGCGTCATACAGAATGTTGTTCTAAGCACCTGACCCTTATGTTTCGTAACGCTCTGGAGCAGAGCTTCCCCGTGAGTGACATTACGGCGAAATCACTTTCAGTCCAAAAAAGGCAAACCAGTCCCTCCGCCTACAGACCAATATCGCTGGTATGCCTGTGTGTATAAGTACTAGAACACAGCGTTCAAACACCTCTATGTGTTTAACTACCGCAACAACATAACAGACAGCCGTAAATGTGGTTGCCGACGTGGGTTGTCGACAGTTACGCAACCGCTTGAAATGGTACGTGACCTTTCATTGGTCTAGAGAAGCAAAGCCAAATTGATATAATATTTTTAGACTTCGAAAAAGCGCTTCGCCGCGTTTCACACCGTAAGCTTCTTATAGGAAATACAGTTGTGGAAAACGACCCTCCACTGGTCTGGATCGAACAATGCTTAAGCCGCATGCTGCGGACTTAAAGGGCCACTAAACAGGCTCCTACTTTCTTTAAGCCACCCAAACAAGCTAACTCAATCATAGAGAAGGTTGCGACGATCACGCGAATATGACAGCGCTGCGCGCCACACAGACGCCGTATTTCAAAAAAAAATTCCGGCGCCTCTTTCCTGCGATTGACCAGTCGCCCTCGCATCCTAGGTGCCGTCTGTTGTGCCACGAACATCATTGCGCAGTTGTAGCTCGTTGATCGGTCGAAACCAGGTCTATGTCAGATCCTGTGGCCATCCCACTGGCGTGAGCGCCAGAGCAACCGGAACTGCAGCGCAAGCGTCAATGACGTCAATTGCTCACGTCATGCCACGTGTTAAAAGTGGGTGGAGCCTCGGCGGCGCACTGCGCCTGCACTCTCCTCGGCAGAGAAGGGCGGGAAGGCCGACCGATAAAACGAAACCGACGCAAGCGGCCTTAAGCGACCGCTTGCGTCGGTTCCACGGGTTTAAGCATCCGTGGAACTTCTTTATTGTTGCACGTATTCCCAAAATTCTTGCGGGAGCATGTTCACATCGCACAGGAGCGCAGTTATATCTTTAAAACAAATTTTTGACCTCGGGTTTGTTTAGGGGCCCTTAAAATGCGTCACAGTCAGTGGCATCAACTCACCGTTCACGCCAGTTCGATTCGGCATACCTCAGTGATCCGTTCTTGGAACTCGGTTTTTTATTGCGATAGCAATTATATGGAGAGTCTCAGTAGGGTTTCGCCATCGCCTTGATGTTCTGTATGAAGTCCAAATTGATGACAACCCCCAGCGCATCGCACGTTATGCCTGCGGGAAAAAGCACGCGAGTGAGTGCGACCAACAAGGCTGAAGCAGTGATCAAACGAGCCCGACCCATGTCCGTCGCTCGGAGGCCGCATACGATATCATCACCACGATCGGGACGCCTGCCGTCGAAGCGGAGAGGGAACGCCCCGCCCGTATTAACGTCTAGATTCTCCTACAGATTTGATGAAGTGCAATAAAATGCCGCCGTTGAAAGCCCGAAGAAAAATGAACCGTCTTTCATTCCTTCACAATTGCCTTATAGGTAAGAACATGTTAGCTCTCCCAGCATCTGTTAAGCGCCTCAGTACGAAGACAACGCGGCACACTCATAAACATTCGTTGGCACCAATCTTTGCTCACACAAAGGTGTTTCAGAACACGTTCTTCCCTCGCACAGTCGCGGATTGGAATTCTTTGCCACATAGCATATTTACTTCCGACGATTTTGTTAGTGAAATACAGAGCATGCTTTGAATATTGTGACCATACCGCCCCGTTTCAGCGTCCTGGTCACCGTAGTGAGCGACAGCGACCGAGCCGCGCTTGGAATTGTTGAAAGCAATGCATCCGTCATCTTTTCTCGTCAAGTATGCGTCGCCCGTGGCCTCCTCGAATTGACCAAGCAGCCTTCTGAAATTCTACTCACGAACTTTAGTCGCGAATACCAGCACTTCGCGAAAAACGCTGTTGTCGCTCACTTCGAAGAAATCGGCGACGCGAGAACCAGCATATCAGTCGCAGAACTTTCAGCCGTCCCACATGAAGACAAGCAGTCGACTGTTCAACTGGATGTCAACTCTGCACCATCAGCTTCGCAGCAAGAGAGTCTTCGCTCTCTTTTGCTTTCCTTTAGCGACTGCTTTGCCACGACGTCGAAGATCAAGCAGACACCCGTTGCGAAGCACAGGATTGTTACTGAACCCGCCGAAAGACCCATCCGACAGCACGCCTACCGTGTGTCTCGAATGGAGCAAGAGGCCATTCGGGAACAAGTGAAACAAATGCTTGCTGACGACATCATTCAGCCATCCACGAGTCCCAGGGCGTCTCCAGTTGTGTTAGTTAAAAAGAAAGACGGCACATTGCGGTTTTGCGTTGATTATTGCAAGCGCAACAGCGTCACAAAGAAACACGTCCATCCTCTTCCTCGCATCGACGACTCGCTGGACCGACTTCGCCACTCCAGATACTTTTCATCCATGGACCTACGTAGTGGTTACTGGCAAATCGAGGTCGATGACCGTGATCGGGAAAAGACCGCCTTTATCACTCCTGACGGACTCTTTGAATTCAAAGTCTTTCCTTTTGGCCTGTGCTCAGCTCCCGCCACTTTTCAAATATGATGGACACAGTTTTGTTCGGTCAGAAGTGGCAATCCTGCCTTGTTTATTTGGACGACGTCGTCGTTTTCTCGGAGACTTTCGAGCAGCATCTTCAGCGTCTTCGTGCGGTACTCGATGCCATCCGAAGTGCTGGCCTGTCACTGAAGCCAGAAAAATGTCACTTTGGTTACGAGGAGCTCAAATTCCTTGGTCATGTCGTAAGCCGTGAAGGAATTTCCCCGGATCCTGAAAAAACGCGAGCTGTTGCGTCCTTTCCAACGCCTACGAACAAACGCGAGGTTCGGCGCTTTTTGGGACTCTGCGCGTACTACCGTCGCTTCGTGCCGAATTTTCCGAAGATCGCTGAGCCCTTGCATTACCTGACAAGAGACAATGTACCTTTCGGTTGGGAAACCGAGCAACACCGCGCCTTTTGCGAGCTTGAGCAGCGACTTCAGAGGCCTCCAATTCTAGGTCACTTCGATGAAGACGCCGACACTGAAGTACACACAGACGCGAGCAATATCGGTCTCGGAGCCATCCTCGTGCAGTGGCAAGAAGGCGCCGAAAAAGTAATCGCCTACGCTAGTCGTACCTTGTCCTCGGCCGAAGCAAACTACTCCACAACAGAATAAGAATGTCTAGCTGTTGTGTGGGCCATAGCCACGTTTCGACCATATTTGTACGGTTTTATTTGTGAAGGCAAATAAAAGACGCGATACAATTTTATATTCTAAAAATGCTTTGGGAGGACTTTAAGACTGACACGACGAAACCAACGAAACGAAAATATTCTCATATAACACGTACGTAATTTGCGAATACCAGACTATTTTTCGGTTGCCTGGGACCCACACGCACAGACTAATATAGACAAATTTGAATCGGGGCAGCGAAAAGCTTTAAGGTCCTCTTCAATGCCTACCAACGCGACAGAAGTCTGTTTAGCAAAGCGCAAAATTGGAAACTTTAGAATATCGCGAAAGAATGAAGCTACTCTCTATCAGATGTAGTAACAAGCTAGAAACATAGAAGAAGGCGAATACATCGAACTAATCTTATGCCGAAAAGCTCGTTCTTTCCATCCTCAAATATTTACTCAGAGCCCCCGCAATACTAACATACATAAATACTCCTCTTTTCCCGTTCAAATATGGAATGCAAGGCTTTGCCTTGTAGCCTTGTGCTACAAACAGGTGGATGCTAATTTTCTCTTTCATAAACGAATGAAATAATTTGCCACCCCATGTTCTTAAAAACATCAATTTCAAATCGTTTCTCTGTTTTTTTTTGTTTGCGCGTTGCTCTCTCTGCCTGCAATAAACACACCATTATTAAAGTGCGCGTTATTTTTGTACCCATCCAAGTCACAGAGATTTCCTCACGGTTCACTCAGTCGTTTTTGCAACTTAAACATGCTCTGGTGTTGATGCATCAGTTGGTACCTGGTGCATCTTCTTTTTTAATTCTTTTACGAGAATAGCTCATTTGTACACCGTTTTTCTAAAGTTTACCCTTCCGCCTGCTCATTCTTGTGTTTGTGGCCACCAGTTCACATTGCTTTGTAGTACATAGCTGCATGTCTTTTCTTCTTTTCTGATTCACTCGCGTTTTTCTTTCCTCTGCACTTAATCTCTCTGTGTCCTTTTACTGCAATACAATCTCCCCAACAGTTCCTTACATTTCTGTGCTTCCTGCACAGCTCACCCGTTCGAAACTTCTAGCATTAAGACTGGTAGTATTCTCTTAAATAAAAAATGTTAAGGAAGTAAATATATAAATAAATCAATATGAATAAACAAAAAGTGAGCTAAGAAACAGGGCGGTCTTTGTATTCTTCCGTGTTTCTTGTACATTATACCACACCAAAATGTAAATAAAGGTGGCATGATCCGTCGATTTCACAGGCTCTGTTTTCAGTTGTATGTGGCTGTAAAATGTGGTGTATTTTCAAAAGGCTGGGCTGGTACATGTTGCAGTGTTATGCCACTGCCATTATCGCGTGCTTTAATATATTACAGAAAGAACCCATCACCCTGCATTAGCGGTGTAGACGTTTGGCCGCCGAATATGACGGGTAGATTCTTGTTAATCTAGCAGTTCTTCTTTTAACACGAAAGTGTTTTATGCCGGAGTCCACCAAGAAATCTGTGACGTACTTCCGTAACGGAAGTAGATGTCTGAAAAATAAACACCAGTTGAGTTTGATAAAGTACCACCCGCTGGGACTCGAACCAACAATCACCCAGCGTGTGGCGGTAGGAGCTGGCGGCGTGTGGCGGCCTCACGGTCGCACAGCAGCAGCCAGGCACCCTTTCCAATCTTTGATTGTCCGCAAATATCTTATCGTGTTGTGTGCGGGAAAGGGAAGTGGTGCGAGTATGCGCAACCGAGCCGTTGAGGCTGGACGATCACGAAAATAAAGTTTAGTTTGTTTTGTTTGTTGTTCAGGGACGCATCACTCCTTTCTGTCTGCTGATTTCCAGCCGCGCTCGCGTCCCGCACAACATTGGTGACCCGGACGGGCAGCAACTGCTATGGACACACCTCAAAGCACCAACATTCCGACACTCTCCAGCGTCGACGTCAAACTGCCTCCCTTTTGGATTGCGGATCCTGCATTGTGGTTCATTCAGGTAGAATCACAATTTGCTGCACGGCGCATCACAGCAAATGCCACAAAATACCAGTATGTGGTTAGCAGTCTACACTGTAAAAAAAAATGGGCCCCGAATACGGAGAAAGTTGGAGGTAAAATGCTGCCAACCTATTTCCATAATCAGAAAGCATCAAGCCCGATGTTGTATCCTGTACATAGTTCTGGCAGTTTCGGTTTAGTGTTTAGGTTGGCAACACTGTGTCCTTGTGCTTGTATATATTTGTGGAACGTCTATTAAAACGGAGAGTATGCAACCGCTACCCGTGAGTGCGAGTCACCTCACCCATCACAACAATGGCGACGAGGATGGGATCCCTGCTGATATAGTTCCCGGGTGATAACCAGCCACGCCCCCCAGATGGCTTTTGCCGGCATCGCCCCACCGGATCCGTTCCTTCCGACACCGGGTCGTCCCGTGCAGCCATGGCCCCGATGGCACGACATGTTCAAGGTCTACCTGCTGGCGTCCGGTGCTTCAGAGTTCTCCCCAGAGCGACGCAAGGCTCTTCTACTACATTCCTTGGGACCCGAAGGTCAACGTATCTTCAATACTCTGTCTGTTTCGCAGGCTGCCGAAAAGACGGAGGAGGAAGGGACCGGAGCTACGCCCGACGTCTATGACTCCGCGGTAGCGGCACTGGCTAAGCACTTCGATACCACCTGCAACCTGGTCGTCGAGCGCCACCGATTTCACCGTCGAATTCAGTTCCCAGGCGAGTCTATTCCAGAATACGTGACCGCGCTACAAGAGCGTGCCGCGATGTGCTCATTTACGTCGCAAGAAGAGTCACTACGGGACCAGTTT
Organism: Hyalomma asiaticum; assembly: GCA_013339685.2. Taxonomy (NCBI): domain Eukaryota; kingdom Metazoa; phylum Arthropoda; class Arachnida; order Ixodida; family Ixodidae; genus Hyalomma; species Hyalomma asiaticum. The sequence continues at coordinate 52,948 of JABSTT010002062.1, forward strand.
GTTGCCGGTGTGTCCTCGCATCGTATTCGGGAACGTCTTCTGTTAGAAGGGTCTTCACTTTCGTTCCACAAAGCAGTTGCTCTCGCGAGTCAAATCGAGCAGGCAGCAGTGGAAATGAAGGAATTTTCCATTTCTGTGCAACCAGTATCTGCGCAGTCTGGCACTAAAGGCAGTTCATCGTTGCAATCACCGAATTCACTGCCGCGTGCTCGCACTTTCAGTCAACGCGAATCGGGGAACCGCCCCCCATCTCGACAGCGCTCCCCATCGAACTCGCAGCAACACGCGATTTCTTCGCATTGCTTCAGATGTGGTTCTAAGCAGCATCGCGCTTCTTGGAAACGCTGCCCAGCTAAAGGAAAAAAATGCTTCTTTTGTGGCCGTATTGGACATTTTGAAAACGTTTGCAACCAGAAGCGGTCGCAAGCAGCGGTCCGCGAGGTTTCAGTAGATAGCCCGTTGCAGGATGAAACCGTCGAGGTTCTTGTAGTTCAACAGCCGCTTGCATCCGGAATTCACATTATCATTCAAGTCGGGCAAGTCGCTATGAAGCTGTTAGTCGATTCTGGCTCTTCCGTTTCCATTCTTTCAGGCAAGGAGTTTGACCAACATTTCTCTGGTGTGCCGCTTCTTCCCGTTCCTCGTGTGACGCTTCTGGATTATTCCAAAAGACCAATTTTGGTTCGAGGCTGCTTCTTTTCAGAGGTCTTTTTCGAGAATCGCAGCGCACCGCTTTTGTTTTATGTCGTCGAGCAGGGTACTTCTCTCATTGGCTTGGATGGTATTAAGGCCTTGAAGCTGCGCATTGAAGGCTCTGAGCTGCAGTGTTTTCAAACCAGCACGGTACCGAACGCCGAAGTAGCTCGGACATATCCGATAGAGCCATCTATGCAGCTGCCATCAGCACTTCAGCGGCAGTTTTGCTCGCTCTTCACAAATGAGCTGGGCCTTGCAAAAGGTTTTGTTCACAGGATTAAGACACGTGCGGGTGTTCAGCCAGTAGCATCAAAACTTCGCCGGCTTCCTTTCATGTTACGACCACGCGTGTCTTCCGAACTGCAGCGCTTGGAAAGCTTGGACATCATTGAACGTATCGATGCGTCAGAATGGGTGTCCCCTATTGTAGTCATTCAGAAGAAAGATGGAAGTATTAGGCTTTGTGTAGATTTACGCGAACCTAACAAGGCCATCGTTCCGGACAGCTTTCCGCTGCCTCACATGGATGAGCTGCTTCATGCCTTGGTGGGTGCCACGCACTTTTCTAAACTCGACTTAGCGTCTGCCTACCACCAAGTTCCCCTGCATCCTGAGAGCAGGGACTTGACAGCTTTTATCACACATGAAGGACTGTACCGGTTCAAACGCGTTTGTTTTGGGCTAGCCTCAGCACCTGCTGCTTTCCAGAGTATGATGTCTCGAATCCTTCGCAATTGTCCGGGTGTCCTCTTTTACATTGACGATGTCATTATTTTTGGTAAATCAGCTGAGGAGCACCTGAAGAACTTGGAGGCAGTGTTACAGCGTATCAAAGACGCAGGTCTGAAGCTCAACAGCAAATGTGTGTTTGGAGTTCAGGAGCTCGAATTCTTGGGCCACAAGGTGACACCTTGCGGTATTTCGCCGCTCCCAGGGAAAGTGGACGCAATTGTGGAAACCCCAGTTCCAAGAAATGCCGCTGAACTCCGCTCCTTTCTTGGGTTGGTGGAATACTACGCCAAGTTTGTGCCACACTTGGCCGAGATGGTTGAACCAATGAGGGCTCTTCTTAGGAAAGGCGAAACCGTCACCTGGTCTGTTGAGGTGGATAACAGTTTCCGCGCGGTAAAGGCGGTATTATCTTCAGATCTGGTCTTGCACATGTTTGATCCTGCGCTTCCAATCATCATTTCCACTGATGCATCCGAATGTGGTCTAGGAGCAGTCCTCCAGCAGCACGCCGGTAATAAGCTTCGTACTGTTGCTTTTGCATCACGCACGCTATCTCCGGCTGAAAGAAAGTACGCAGTGGGTGAGAAGGAAGCACTTGCATGCATTTGGGCATGCGAACATTGGCATGCATACCTGTGGGGACGGAGCTTCACTCTCCGAACAGACCATCAGGCCCTCGTTTCGCTTCTGTCTTCGCAGGGCTCAGGCCGACGCCCTCTTAGGATTGCACGTTGGTGCACAAGGCTACTACGGTACAATTTCACGGTGGAGTACCAGAAAGGCTCATCTAACACAGTAGCCGATGCTCTTTCGCGGTTACCCGTTCATATGGCAGATGGAGAGCTGACTTTTGAGGAAGAAATTGTTTCCATGGTTCAACCAACTTGCCTGACCAAAGAGCAGTTTGAACAAGCGGTTCTTGCTGACGCCACTCTTCAAAAGGTGAAGGCGTTTGTAAATGGGTCTTGGCCCTCACACAGAGACTTGCCGGAAGGTCTGGAACCATATTTCAGAGTTCGAGACGAACTGTCAGTGGTGAGCGAATTGTTGTTGCGTGCAGAGAGGCTTGTAGTTCCATCATCTCTCGTGGCTCAACTGGTGGCAACAGCACATGAAACTCACCAGGGTATCGGACGCACCAAAGCCAGACTTAGGGAACAATTTTGGTGGCCCCGCATGGACGTTCACGTGGAAGAAGCAGTCCACAATTGTAGCATCTGTCAAGCAGCAGATAAATCGGCAAAGACGTCGCCTGCCCCGCTGCAACCTGTCGAGCTACCAGAGAGACCATGGCAGAAACTTGCAATAGATATCGTTGGTCCCCTGGAGAGGGCGCCTCCAGATTGCAGATTTGTGCTGACACTCGTAGACTACTTCTCAAAATGGCCAGAAGTACAGTTTTCAAGGGAAATTTCTACAAGAACCGTGACAGAGTTCCTGCTCAACGTATTTGCCCGGGAAGGCTATCCTGAAGAGATAGTCTGTGATAATGGGCCCCAGTTCACGTCAAAGGAATTTGTCAACTTCTTACAAGAACGAGTGATCCGTCTGTCGCATTCATCTGTTTATTACCCGCAGGCAAACGGACAGATCGAGCGCTTCAACCGCACGTTCAAGACTTACCTACAACTGGCCCGTCTAGAACAACGTCCGCTGCGAACTGCTGTACGGGATTACCTCGCCGCATACAGGTGTACACCACACGCCACAACAGGAGTGGCCCCTGCGGTACTTTTACATGGAAGGCTGCCAAGAACGAAGCTTGACATCTTCGGCTTATCTCCTGAGTCCTTCGCAAAGGCACCCTACCAGGAACTGGCCAGGCTGAGGCAACGTGTCAAGCGCAGGCAAGAGTACAGCAAAGCCTACACCGACAGGAGGCGAGCGGCAAAACCGACAACAGTGGCAGTAGGAGACATGGTGCGGGTGAAGAAACCATCGGTTTCATTCAAGGGTGACATCTCTTTCTCGAAGCCAAGAAAAGTCATCGAGAAATGCGGTCCAGCATCCTTCATTCTCGACGACGGCAAAACATGGAACGCGGCCAAGCTGTGCAAGGTGCCTGCTCGGCGCCCTGGCGACAATGGCCTTCAGCACCATTCTGCAGGGCGTGAATCTTCGTTAAATCATGATCCCGTTGATGCGACGCTTCTTTCTGCAACATGGCAACCAGTGTCCGCCGAGGCAAGTGTTCCCGCAGCGAAACCTGTGCCTAGTGCAGACTGCGATTCCAGGTCGCCAACAAGATCAGCCGCCGGACAGTTTCCGGCTTCAGAAACTGTTTCACGCCCGCCCGTGAACACTACAGAAGAACCTGTGGTGTCGTGCCCACCTGGTCGTCGCATTCAGCCGCACAGAGACAGACGGCGACCGGACAGATATGGTTATTAATTGTGAATGTATAAATATTCCTTAGTTGGTGGACCAATTACCTAATGCATTCAATATTTTTGGCATGTGTATAGATAATTTTGTGTATATATGGATGTGTATTTCTTGCTGTGTATTTCTCGTTCCATATATAAACTGTGCGCGATTAACCTATACTAACGTACTAACACCTTCCCAAAATAAAAAAATAAAAAAAATGAGGGAGGGAAAAATGTTGTATCCTGTACATAGTTCTGGCAGTTTCGGTTTAGTGTTTAGGTTGGCAACACTGTGTCCTTGTGCTTGTATATATTTGTGGAACGTCTATTAAAACGGAGAGTATGCAACCGCTACCCGTGAGTGCGAGTCACCTCACCCATCACAACA